>PVJA010011750.1:0-53828 GCA_004027025.1 Myocastor coypus | reverse complement strand
ACTTCCCCCCACCTCCTTCACTCCCCTCTCTCGGGCCCCCTGCCCTCCACCCCACCTCAATTCCTGCTCGCAGCACACTGAACGCACTCCTGCACTCCTCCCTCAGAGCCTTTGCCTCTGCTCCTTGTGGTCCCTGGGGATGTGTGCCTCACTCCCTGACCTCCTCAGGTCTCTGCTACATGATGGCACTCCTGAAAGTGGTCCCCACCCTAGAGTACTGTGCCCTTCTCTGCTTTCACGCCCACCACCATCCGACACAGGGTGTCACATCCTCATTCCTGTCTGTGGTCATCTCCACTCCTGGGACATGAGCCCCCCCAGGACAAAGATTTCTGGGTCTCATCACTCAGCCCCAGACACACAAGTTGTACTCCATGAAAGTGGTTTAATGCATCGATTTGCCAGTCTGTGTGACCCCAAGTAGCCCTGAGCTCTTATCTCCCAAGAGGAATGGAGCCACATCCACGATTCATTCACCCCTAACATCTCTGTGGTCACCAGCCTTGGCCAACTCCATCATCACAGTTCGAAAATGGGCCAGAGCCTGCGCTAGGCACCCGGCTTCTGTTCTTCATCCCTCTGCCACCCATTCTTTTCTACTGTCCTAGAGACATTTGCAAAACTTATAGCATTACTCTTGGGCACTCAGTCCCGCAGGGGACCCTCGTACCTGAGTGGGTCCCGGCTGATCTCACTCTCCCCCTTTACCCCCAAGCCCTCCTGACTTCCGGCTTCCTCACTGAGCCAACTGCCTTGGCTCCTCAGCTCAGCCCGCTCTTTCCTTACCACGGGGCCTTTGCACTTGCTGTTCCTATTTCCTGGAGCCTCTCCTGTGAGTCTTCAGACCACGTGACTGGCTACTTGCCATCCCTAGGTCTCAGATGAGATGCTGTCAGCTCAGAGTGACCTGAGTGGTGGCACTAGGTCATCTACTGCCCTTGCCTTTCATTTTCTGTCACATTCCTCAGTTTATTTCCTTCATAACATTCACCACTCCTTGAAATTTTCTTCATTCATTTATTGCATGTTTTCTTTTCTAGAATACAGGGAGCAGGGACCTTGTCCTATATTGTTCACTGGGTACCCCGAAGCCATATTGCATTGCCCCTGACAAATGCTAATTGACACTGGGTTAGGTGCAGAAATGAATGGACAATGGAGACTGCCCATGCCATCCACAGCCAACCCCTTTTTGCTCAACTGATTTCCCCCAAATATCCCCATGGCAATAGTTGCTGGGCGGTGCTGCTCCCTGCCCACAGGCCTGTGGCCACCTCCAGGGGTAGATGAATGGTGGGACAAGAGGATGGAATGTCACATCTCTGGTCTCTCCCATGCACCCCAACCCTGCTGTCTTTTTCTTTGTTCTGTGCAGTGGAGAGTATGGGGTCCTTGGTAGCAAATGTGGCTTGGGCTCGCTGCGCAGTGCCATGGGCTCCCCTGCTCCTTTTACGACCTTGTATTAAAGATGCGGTATTCTTTTCCCAGGTACCACTCGGGGCAATGGGCTGCATCCTGCACCCACAGAGACCCAGTTTCTGGCCAGCACAAACACAGAGGGGTAAGTTCCTGCTGGAGGGGACTGTGGGGGCCTGGTGTGGTAAAAGAGACGATGAAGAGCTGGTCTGCAGCCAGCTGCTCTCAGCCCTGAGTTGCTCTCCAAATGACTCAGCACCCACGTGTCCACAATTTGCCCCTGTAGCCTCCACATGAGCCTCTAGGGCCTCCTTTAACAAGTCCTCTGCAGAAAGTGTGGGAGACACGCTGAATCCCTGAGGCTGAGGGGCTTTGGAGCTCACTGAGGGGGATTGTGGAAGAGCAGGAGGGTGCCAACTGCAGTTAAAGGCAATCTCCTGTGGTGCGGTGACAGTCCACACTTTGTGACATCTTCCTACCGAGGTTCACCAGTATGCCACAGCCTTTGCGTTTGAACATGGGGCTTAGAGTCATGTGGACCTGACTTGCAATGCTGCGTCCACTGCCCAGAGTTAAGTGGCCCAAACAAACCCCTTAACCTCTCTGAGCTTCAGGTAGTCTTCACTGAAGTTGGACAGAGTCCTAGGATCCTCGTTGATGGCTGCTCTGAAGGCAGACGAGATGATGCGATTAAGCGGGTTGCCTGGGCCTTTTGTGGCCAAATGGTGGCCTCCATCACTCACATGTCACTTCCCCCACTTAGCAGTGACAAACAGCACATAGCAATTCGCTAAAGGCAGGCTGGGCATCAGCTGGGTCTGTGTCCTCCACTCAACACGCTCTGCGTGAGGGCCCATGGTGCTCCAGGCTCTGGTCCAGGTGCAGGGATATCTTGAGGGTCAAATAAAGCCCCCACCATGGATGGGGCTTGTGCTCTGGTGGGAAGAGGCCAAGGAACTTATAGAACCTATGATACATCCCATGGTTGGTGAGTATGGGGTAGAGAGGGGGAAAACAAGGCAGGAAGGGGGCTAGGGCGAGAAGATGAAGGATGGGAGGAGCAGCTTTAAAATAGGTGTCCAAGGAAGTTTTCCCAGGGGGATTGAGCCTGAGCAAACATGGGCAGGAAGTCGGGGGGGGGCTGTGAGGAAAGAATGTTCTCGGCAGAGAGACCAGCATCTGCAATGTTTCTGGGTGTGCACAGAGAGCGACCCAGGAAGCCATTGGTGGAGGGACAGAGCATCTGTTGATGTAGACTGGGCTTTGTCTGAGATGGCAGCCAGTGAAGAGGGACAGCGTTTCCCCGTGGCTGGTGTTCCTTTCAGGAACCATGTCTGGAGACTTTAAACCTAACTTTGAGACATGGGTTCTGTGACTGGAGCAACCACTCACTATCGTGTGACCTAGGAATATATTTGAAATCTCTGCCTATGCAGAGATGCTGCTGGGGTCATTGAAAAAGACCTACACCCTGCCCCTGGGGATCTCTGTTCATTAGATGAGAACCCCTTTCCCTCTCTGACCCTCAATTTTCCTGTCTGAACAAAGTACAGATTGTACAAGATGGCGTCCAGGGCCCTCTCCACCATCTCCTTTTGAGGCTCAGTCTGGTGGGGACCCCAGGGGTGAGGCTGCCACAGCTCCTGACTAGAGGTCTCAACCCTAAGAAGTCAAACCATGACCTTGGTTCCCTGGCTGCCTCAGTCTTTGTCTTCCCCCGGGCTGGAAAGCAACTGCTCAGAACACAGGTCAGGTCCTTGCTGACCTCAGGGGAGAGATCCCTGATGTGGCCAGCAGGTTTTTGAACTATCTTTATCCTTCAAAAAATAACTTTTAAATTATTTTTAAATCAGTATTTTTAATCAATGCCCAATTTTAATCTTAATTTCTTTTCCAGATTCATTGAGTACAACAGAGTAGTGTATCCATACACCACCTGATGTGATGTATGGAGACACATCAATATTAGAAAATGATCACCACCGTCGTGCTAATGCATAGGTCCATTGCTTCACATACTTACAGCAGTTCTCAATTTTATCTGCTTAGAAAGTTTTTTGATAGAACCAGTCAAAAAAATACTCTTCAAACACATCTCTAGCATCTCGGATGCAGCAAAAGTCTGGAACCATTAATTGAACACTATTCCAGGTGGTTTCTTGAAATCTCTATGTATTGCTGCATTTCTGAAAGTTTTTAAAGACCTGGCCATGCCTCTTCTACTGTTTTCTAACCTGCTGCACCCACTCACCGAGTGTGGGGCACCTCTCTTCCCCGCAGTAAATCCTTGTCAATGTCATGACCTCTCAATGATTTATTTTTCCTTTAAACTAATTGTACAAGGAGTACAACCCCAAAAATTCAAATAAAGAATTAAGGGAGGAAAATGTCCATCATTTCACCCCTCCAAAGAATGCCAAAGCAACAATATTTAAAAAATAACGTTCTAACTAATACTGATACCATCACTTACACCTGCCATGTATTTCATCCAGTTAAGTAGCTGTACTAGCAATCTACCTAGGGAGCTATCTTTTTTTGTCCGGAGGTTTTGGGGACTGAACCTAGAAGCCTAAGCTATACCCTGCTGGGCCACCTCCCTTTTGAGACAGGATCTCATTAAGTTCCTAAACTGGAACTTGATCAGGACTCAAATTTATAATCCACCTGCCTCAGCCTCCCAGTTTGCTGGGATTACAGGTGTGCACACCCACACCTAGCAGCCAATCTCCTTTTGATAGATGTCCAGGTTGTTTTTCGTTTCAAAAAAATATGTTTCATGTCTGTGGCTTCCCCTCTGCTCACCCCTGGAGCATTTGTCTCATTTCTCTGAGGCAAATTCCTGGGTAGAGTAGTGGAACTGAAGAGTTTTCTTGCCTGTGCCAACTTTACTTCTACAAAAACCCCTTGGTTCCATGACCCTGAGCAGGGTGTGGCCCATATGTCCCAGAGGCCAGCGATTCTGACTGAGGTCTAAATGACTTCTTTTTGGGTCATTGAAAGCAGAGGCCACTCTGAGGAGGTGGAGGTGCCGCTGGACCTGCTCGCTGACTCCAAGAAGGAGGAGGAGTACCACAGGAACATCTGGAAGGGCTTCCTCATCTCCATCCCCTACTCGGCCAGCATTGGGGGCACTGCGACACTCACAGGCACCGCTCCCAACCTCATCCTGCTGGGCCAGCTCAAGAGGTGAGAGCGAGGGTCCCTGCTGCATGCCTGAGGCTCCCCCTTGCTTCCCTCCCTCCTTCTCTATCAGGGGCTCTGTACCAAGGACACTACCAAGCACATCTCAGCTCCCAGGGGGCCTCCATTCTGGTGGGGAGAACAGCAATAAATGAAAAAGCAAATGAATAGATGTTGTGTGTATGATAGTTAGGAAATAAGTATAGTAGGATATGAAGATTGGGGGCCTACGGTAGGCTTTGTTCCCTCTGCAGAGGTGACATTTGAGCAGAGACTGAGAAGGGAGGGTATGAGCTTGTGGACACAGGCTGGAAGAGCATTTCAGACAGTGATAAGCAAATTCAGAGGCTTTGAGGTGAGATTGTCCCAAGGGTGTCTTGGGGACCAGCAAGGAGACCAAGGAAAGCCAGACGTGGAAGTGCATTCATTCATTGCAGTGACTAAAGGCTGAGGCAGCAGGATTATTTGTGCCCACACACTGGAGACCATCCTGGGCAACTTAGTAACGTCCCATCTACTGGGGGCCTGGCATAGACAGGTGAGGGGAAGGGAGAGGAGACAAGGCAGCCTGGGCAGCATGTGAGCTCTGGCTCCAGCTCCCCGAGTTTAGTTTCTAGAGTTTAAACATTCCAGATTCTGCCTGCAATGTGCAGATTCCAGGGTTCTGAGAGGCTGGTGCCTAAGCTTCTTTCAAAGTGGAGGCTCAGTGTAATATGGGCTTTGATTTGCACAAATGCAAATGAAACCATTTGGCAAACAGCAGCCAGAACTATCTGACATTTCATGTGGCAGCCTCTCTACCTGGTACTCAAAGCAATGACTGCAGAAGTGTTCAGGGTAGCCATGATTGGCCACGTGTGCTGGTTTTAATGCCTGAGCCCTGGGTAAAGTGAATTCTTTGATTTTTGAGATTTGATGCTAGAAAGTAGTAGTGCCAGCCCCTTGTGCTTTTTTTTTTAAGGAAGGGTCTGCAGGGTGTTCAAGGGCTCACTACTAGCCTGTTCACAACCTCCCAAGAGCTGGGATTACAGGCGCACCCTGTACCCAGTCTCCATTTGCCGGCTCAGCATGCCCCTGGGGCGGGGCTGGCATGGCAGCCTGAACCCTGAACCCGGCCCCTGTTTGCAGGTTCTTTAATCTGCTAAGGTATTTGGCCACCCTCCCTCATGCTTTTTGGAATCAAAGGAGGTTAAAAAAAACAAAACCAAACAAAACCCAGGCCTCCCTCACTGAAATTCTGATTCAGGAGGTAAAGCTGGGGTGGGGGGAGTGCCGTATTTTTCCTTAGGCTCACAGGGTTTTTTTGCAAGCCTCAAGTGTCCTGCAGGTTTTATGAGAAAGGCCTGGCTGTGCTTCATTTTTGGCTCCTGCCGCCCTGCCTTCATTCCCTCAGTTTCCTGGGGTGGGGGGCACTGGATGTTTGTTGCACGTCTCAGGGCTGGACAGGAGACCAAGAACTCTAAGGATACAGGACAGGGCCCGGGCTAGGGCAGGTGCTATCTTAGGCTTTCAACCTGCCTGTCCATCCTAGTGTCAGCAGGATCTGTGCCAACCTGAAAAGAGATCAGGGAGCAAGCATCAAGACCCAAAAGTGAAAATGCCAGGTAGGCAGGACTCTGAATAAAGGACATGCAACTCATACGCCACAGTTAGTGGTACCTGCCCGTGCCTTTGGGTATGGAAATAGGCAACACAGGCCTGTAACCTCAGTACCCTGGAAGGCTGAGGCAGGAGGGCCACCAATCCAATGCCAGCATGGGCAACTTAGTGACTTAGTGAGATCCTGTCTCAAAGTAAAATGAACAGATTAAAGGGCTAAGGATGTGGCTCAATGCAAAGGCCCTGGATTCGATCCCCAGGACCCTTTCACACACACACACACACACACACACACACACACACAGTCCCAGGTAATCTTGTCTTTGGTTCTCCAGCTGAGAACCAAATAGGCCTGGTGTGCAGGTCAGGGAAGTGGCCACCTTTAGTCATTGACCCCTTGTTCCCAAAGGCCATTTTATTGGTTTACCCTGATGATAGAATGAGATGGGCACCTTATTAAATACTTGGAAAACATACAGAAAGAGCTGGAAGTTCCCTCAGCCCCTTTTTAGGTGTTTTTATGTCCATATATTAAGTAGCTATGTATATGTAGCCAATACTGTATAAATAGGTTGTTTTTCTCTTGTTTGTTTGTTTTTTTAGTACCAGGGAGCAGACTTTGTGTTTGCCAGGTAGATGCTTATGCTACTGAGCTATCACCTTGGCCCCTGAATACATTGCTTTAAGGCAGGATTTTAAAATTAAAATTTTATAGAAAACACAAAATTTTACTAACTATAGGTTAGCTTGTTTGGAGTAAGTATCATACTCTGTAAGTCATGGGCAATTAGTTTGCTTTCATCTTATTATTGTTTTGCTATTGCAAATTATATGACTGACCATATAGCTGTTAATATTTTGATTTTAAAAACAATATTTTTTTCTTTTTTGCTCAAATTACAGAGGCATACTTATTTATTGTATGTAGAAAATACAGATAAAAAAAGAAAAGAGAACTCTCAGAATCTCATTACACAGTTTATAATATTTTGTTCATTTGTTTGTATCGTATGCTTGCGTCTTCATAGTTTGGCTGTTCATTTATTTATTTAAAAATGTCTGTGTTTGTATCTATGTAATCTTTTTTTTCTACCAAGAATTGAACTCAGGACCTTGGCTTGCTAGGCAAGCGCTTGTGCCACTGAGCTATATCCTAGGCCCTGTGTCCACATAGTTTTGCATCCATCGTTTTGTCAGCCTGGTCTCTTTACTCCCTTAAGCATCTGCATGGTCCCAGGGCACAGATGGCACCCACTGTTACAGTGGGTCAGGGCCAGTACCCCTGAGCAAGAGCGCAGGGCACCTGGGCCACGCTGTTCCCTGACCCCCGGGGGCCTGGCCTGCTCTCTGCCTGCCCACTACCTGCTGCCCACTGCCCGCTGCCCACTCTCACCCACCCTGTCCTACAGCTTCTTTCCCCAGTGTGACGTGGTGAACTTCGGCTCCTGGTTCATCTTCGCCTTCCCCCTCATGCTGCTGTTCCTGCTGGTGGGCTGGCTCTGGATCTCCTTCCTCTATGGGGGGCTGAGCTGCAGGTACCTCGCCTCCACTTCCGGGGGGAGGGGGGAGTCTGGGGTTGGGGAACACAGCCTGGGGCCTCAGGGCAGCCTGAATGACATGGGTGGCCTCCCTCCAAACCCAAAGATGACTGTCCCTGTCATGGTCCCTGTAACTGTCCCTGTCCATGTGCCCAAGCCTTGACTCAGGGGCTGAACAGCTTAAGGGAGGAGGGCCAGATACCTTCCCACCTGCCTCTCCCACACCCTCTGGTAACATCTCCCATCATTATTAGTTATTGATAGCATCCTTCCCTAAGTAAGGTAAACACACATCATCAGCAGAGAGGGGCATGAACATAGGGCTTGCTGTTTTATGGGGACCTGGGACTGGGGTAATTTGGACTATTTGAGGACAAGATACGAAACAATACTAGACTGCACAGTGGGAAAACATGCCTTTGCCTCTTCATGAGATAGACTCAAGTAGAAAGTCTCAGTTGGGTGTTTGAGGAAACTCAGCATCTCCGGCCTTTCCTAAGCAGCCTCTTGAGCAGAGGGATAACACACTTCAGCCCCAGACCCTTAAGCCAGTGAGGACCTTTAGCCAAAATGTAGCAGTGGTGCTTTGCTTTGTGGTTACTTTCTGTTTATGATAAATGATCTTTGCTTTGCAGTTGTGAGTGTAATATAAAATTTTCTATGTTAAAAGACACCTTCAGTTAGAACATTGAGTCTACTTGGAGGAAAATATAAAGGTTGATTGAAATAGACGTGCACCTGGAAGCAGCCCAAATGACGGGGCTCAGATGGACCAGAGTTCAAATCTCTGCTCCTTTCAGCCTCGAACACCTTTGTCACCTCCCTGAGCTTCTAACATCCTTCATTTCCCTACTTGTAGACTGAAAAAAGCACTAGCTATGGCTTAGGTAACAGCTAAGTGAGGGGAGCGTGAGAGCCGTCTAGGAAGGGCTGGGGCCAGTGTCCCTTTGTCTCCGCAACCTGTGCTGGTGGCACTTGTAGAACTTGGCTTCAAGGGGCCAGAAGTAGCCAGGGTTATTCTAGAGCTGAAAGATCAAAGAATGAGTTCAGGAAGTGAGGGATGGAAATTTCTGAGAGGCGATGCCAGGGAAGGAGATAAGAAATTTTTTTTCTTTTAATTAATTAATTAATTAACTTATTTTTGTCTTTTTGAGACAGGGTCTCACTATACAGTTCAGGCTGGCCTTGAGCTCAGTTTTGTAGTCAAGGCTGGTCTCAAACTTGCACTGATCCTCCTGCCTCAGCCTCCCAAGTGCTGGGATTACAGGCATGCACCGAGGTGGGAATTTTAAACTAGGGGTTATTTCACTCTACTTGCCTCAAAGGGACATTTAGTGACACCTGGAGCAACTTTGATTGCCTCAACTAAGGAAATAATTATGACATCTAGTAGGTAGAGGCCTGAATGGTGCTAAATATTCTAACTATCTGCAAGATGATTCCCGACAACTAAGACTTACGTGTGCCCAACCATAGACAATGCTGAGGTGGAGAAACTGAGTTACATACATCTCTGTGGATCTTAGAAGAATTTAAATTTCATGTACTGTAAGTTTTTTTTTTTTTAAGATTTGCTTGTTTATTGAATTTGGATAAACAACACATAAATATGTATGGTTCAAAATCCAGAATAATAACCAGGCATGAACATGTGTGCCTGTCACCCTAGAATTCTAAGAGGCTGAGGCAGGAGGTTTTGTTTCAAAACTTTGTATTAACCTTTTTAAACTTTGTTTGGTATAGGTCTTACTATGCAGCTCTGACTCGTAGTGATTCTCCTATCTCAGACTCCCCAGTGCTAGGATTACAGGTGTGCACCACCACACCCAGTTTCAGAGGCCAACTCAGTGTGCCCAGGGGCTGGGTTGATGCAGTATGTGGTGCCAGGTCCTTGCGCATGCCAGGCAGGCAACTTAGACCACTGAGCTATCTCCCCAGCCCTTCCTGACACACTTTGTTTTGTATGTCAGTAGGCATTTTTAAAGCCTATGTACAGAAGTGGGATCTCTGGGTCAGAGCCTAAGCACATTTTATTTTAGCAGGCATTGCGTACACTTCCTCAGAGTCAGCGCTCCCATTTACTGTGCACACAAGGGCCTGTTAGCTTGCTGCAGAGTGGGTTTTTGTCATTCTTGGGGGAAAATGATCTGTATTACTTGTAAGGAATTTTGAGCAAGATTTAGAAAATTCAGAAACCACCAGGGCCTCCTCTCCTATGAATTATTAAGCCGTGTGCTTATATCCTCCTTTAGAAATTGTGTTGAGACAGCTACCAAGGCTGGGCCTGACCTTCCAATCCCCCCAGGGCAGTAGAAGTCAGGCACTACCGGCCCTGGCAACTTGGGAACCTCTGTATTGGAAGGGTTAGCACTTGTTCTATAATATGAGCCACAAGGGCTCTCCCCGATTTGCCCTTTGACTTTACCTATGGTGCTTCCCCTGCCTACAGAATGCTCTCAAGAGTGGTGTTTGACTCTAGCTTCGGGCATGTGCTTACCCCAATACCATTTTTTTGACACACAGAATTTTAAAACTTTGATGAAATCTTCTTTTTTATCCTATTAGCTCCTGGTGCTTTTTGGCATTCTAGCTAAGAAATTTCACCTAGTTCAAAGCTGTGAAAATTTCCTTCCATAAGTTTTATGGCTTTAGCTCTTATGCGTAAGTCATTAAAGCATTCTGAGTTAAATTTTGTGTATGGAGGCCAAATTCGTTCTTTCATGTACGGGTATCTGCGCAGGCTGGCAGGCTACTCCTTCCCCGCTGAATCATCTTGGGGCTCTTGTCCAAAATCAATCAGCCGCAGAGGTATGGGTCATTCGGGAAGTGGTTCCTTCTGCCTCTGCAGCTGACATCATGTGCCACTTTGCCACATCAAGCTGAGATGCCATCTAAATTCCTATTTGTGATGTCATCTATTTCCGAAATTTGTTCCCTTGATTTGTCTGTTTATTCACAAGCCTGTTGACCCGCTAGAGGCTTTTAAGCCTGGGAGTCATAGGACTGATCACAGCTTTTAAAGGTCAAGCAGGTCACAGGCAGGGATGATTCTAGAAAGGGAAGACAGTGGTGAGAAACCAGGTGTCCAGTGTGGCTGGCCAGGTGGTGGTGGTGTGGGGGTGGGAAGTTAACCACACCTGCAGGGGCGCTGCTGACCTCCTGGCTGCTGTTCCAGGGACTGGAGAAAGAAGAAATCGGACATCATGTCGGATGCAGAGGATAAAGCTCGAGTTATGATTCGGGAAGAATTCCATAACTTGGGGCCCATCAGGTGAGCAGAAGTCTTGGGATGGGGAAGAGCTGGGCATTAGATGTGTAGGGGACCTGTCTGTCCCTTGAGAGCCCCAGGGGAGTTGTGACACCCTGGCCTGGAGTCCAGAGATGGAGGGTGGTGGTTGACTTACCCAACCAGCGTCTTGCCTAGTGCTGGTGTAGATACTGTGAACACTGTTAGGCCCTCAGAGTGACCTTGGACTGGGCATCTGACCTGCCATCTCAGACACCCTTTCGCTCCTGTGTGCGGGATATCTGACACATCTCTGATGGCTGCTAGGACCTGGCTCAGGGCATGCTTCCCATGTGCTTAACAATGACTTAAAATTCAGGCCTGGGCTCAAAGCATGGCTCTCCTGCTACTTCCTGTGAAACATTAGGCAGGATAGTTACTCTCTCTGGGCCCTGCTTTCCAGGCTGTAGAATGAATGCATTTGCGTAGCTATTTCCTCTAGCCTTTGGGGGTTCTCTCTCTCTCTTGATTGTTGTATACCTCTTTGTCCATGTCTGCACCCTTTCTTGTGAGCCTCTTGGTGTGGCTGTCTGTCCCCTTCTGAGGAGATATGTCTGTCTGTCTATCTCTGTGTGTCTCTGTTTCTCTGTCTACTTTTGTTAGCCTCCTTTTCTCTGTTTTTTCTGCCCCTGTGTCTGTTTCCCATGTTGCTTCTTTCTTGTTCTTGATTTTCTGTAGGATCCTGGCACGTTCCCTGTGCTGGGGAGAGAAAGGACTGGAGGAGGGGAGGGGGGAACTGGGAGGGAGTGATTCTTCTCAGCTTCTTCAGAGGTTGGGCCTGGGTTGAGTCAGTCATGGCCTGAGCCCTCATCCTGCTGCAGAGGTCAGCCTAAACCCAGGGTCACCAGGCACCTGCCTCTCTGTGTCACAGCTTTGCTGAGCGGGCCGTTTTCATCCTGTTCTGCATGTTCGCCATCCTCCTTTTCTCCCGGGACCCGAAGTTCATCCCTGGCTGGGCCAGCCTCTTCAAGCCTGGGTAAGATTCTGGAGACCCATGATTTGGAGTCCTGCAAGGAGGTTTTGGGTGGGCCATGTACAGCTGGAGAGGCCGTCAAGCTGGGAGATCTGTGTCCAGGTTCATACCCTCATCTTGTGTAACTGTGGCATTATAATAGCACCCTCTTTCCCTCCCAGAAAGCATTTAAGCTTAAATGATAAAACGTTTATTTTCTCAGGTGTCAGAGCTTTGGCTTTGGGGTCAGAACTGTGTTGATGCTCTTGCCCTGCCCTAACGAGCCTTGTAACTGAGCAAATCCATCTTTTCTTCCTCCCTGACTGCTTCCTTTTCTCCCTCCCTTGCTCTTGCTATTCCTTCTTTCCCTCCTTCGCTTCCTTTCTCCATCTTTCATTATTTGCTAGGGGCTTACTATTCGCTGACCCTCGTGCCGATCTCTAGGGCCACAGGCAAAGCCAGTAGTTAGACACCGAATAGCTGTGTGTTGTGCCCAGCACATAAAAAACTACTATAGAATGGGGGGGGGGGGTTAGACCATTGAGTCATCCTGCCTGGCCCAATTTTTATATTTTAAATGTTTAAAAAAACTACAGGACAAGAAATATTTTGTGACACATAAAAGTTCTACAAAATTTAAATTGCAATGCCCACAATAAAGTTTTATTGGAACACAACCACAGCTGTTCACTGTGAATACCTATGCCTGCCTCCATGCTGCAAAGTCAGTGGTAAGTCATGACCGAATTTGTGTAGCTGAAAATCCAAAAGTACTTACTATGTGGCTCTATTCAAAGGCACTTGCTGACCTTTGGTCCAGGGTATGGCTTCAGTGGCTCCAGTGGCTTCAGTGGCTTCAGTAAAGGTGGCAGAAACAGAGCTAGGATGTTGTGTTAGTCAGTTCCAGGCATAGACAGCTTAAAGTAGAAAAAGTTTGTGGTGGCTTACAGTTTCAGAGGTTTCAGTCCACAGTCAGCTGGAGCCAAAGCAGGAGCTTCGGAGCAGAAGGGTACGGTGGAGAAAAGATTCCTACCTCACAGCAGCCTAGATACAGAGACTAAGCAGAGCAAGAGAGAGGGGAAGGGAGTTAGGGGCAAAAGCACACATTTCTGGGTTACATCTAGTGACCTACTTGCTTCAGTCAACCCCATTTCCCAACAGCACATTTAACTAAGAACTTGTATTGATCAGCACTCACTAGAGAAGCAGATCTAATATTCATAAGATTGGCCGAGGGTCAGGTGTGAAAGAGTACAAAGTGCTGCCTGCTGCCTGCATGCTGGAGATCCGAAGGACCCAGGCAAAAGTGGAAGCCTGGAGTTTGCCATAAAGTCTTGTGCAAGTTTGCATTAGGAAGCCAAAGAGTCTGCCCTGCAAGGCTGAAGAGAGCGCTTGAAGCCAGGAAACAGACATCCAAAGCGAAGGCGAAGACTAGAGCTTTTCTAAAAGAAACAGAAATGAACCTTCTTTTTTCTTTCAGTCCATATAGGCTGCAAGCCTATTGGCCGGTGCCACTCACAGCCAGGGTGGGGCTTCCATCTTCAGTCAACCCATTGGGTCACACCCAGAACTACGCTAAGCCAATCAGTTGGCATTTCTTACTCAAGCTGACACAACAGTCAGCTATCACAGTGTACCCCTTGTCAACTCAACAACCAGACACGTTTTCTTAAACCATACTGTAGATACAAGGACAGGTTCATTACTATGCCTAACATTGTACCACTGTGCTGCATATGCACTAGTTCTCTTCCTAGAATAGAGGGAAAGTCATTCTTGGGGTGATGCTCACACCTAACATTTCATAACTTAAACACTATAACACAGGTTTTTATAATACTTAAAAAACAAGTATTAAGTCTATCAACATTATGCTACAAAGGAAACATGATAACAGAATAAGAACAATTGCAATTATAATCCTCGTTTCTGTAACTGATCACAGAAATGATCAGTTGTAGCTAGTATTTATTACTCAATCTTCTACTACCCATTCTCTATCCCTTTGGCTGTCAGCAAGCCTCTCCGAGGACTTTGGTTCTTTCGCCGGTAGAATAGCTCATACCTTCATTCTTGAAAGGTCTGGGCCACCTTCCGGCGTGCGGCCGGTCATGGCGCAGGGTCAGCGCAAGTTCCAGGCGCAAAAACCCGCCAAGAGCAAGGCCGCAGCGGCAGCCTCGAAATGAAACCGTGGGTCAAGAAAAGGCGGTCAGGTGATCGCCCCCAAGAAGGCGCGCATCGTGCAGCAGTGGAAGATCAAGAAGGACCTGGAGATGGGGATCCGGAAGAAGATCGAGCACGAGGTGGTGATGAAAGCCAGTTCCAACCTGCCCAAGAAGCTGGCACTGCTGAAGGCCCCACTCAAGAAGAAGGGAACCGCTGCCTCCCGCAAGACGTGAATTCCCAGGCTGCACTTTGGCCAAGGGACTCATCCTCCACTACTGGCAGCACCTGGAGCCTGGGAGCAGGGGCAGGCTTAGTTTCTGGGAATTTGAGGAGGAGGGTATGGGCCAGGGAGATAACTCAATGGAATAAGTGCTTGCCTGGCAAGTGCAAGGTCCTGAGTTAAATACCTGGTACTGGACGGGGAAAAAAAAAAGAGGGTGTGGCCATGTTCTCCCCTCCCCATTCCTGTCTCCACTGGCTTAACCCAGATAGTAAACATAGCTTTGCCAAAAAAAAAAAGAAGGAAAAAAAAGGTCTGGGCCATCTGACATCCTGTTTGATTGGGTTGTTGTACGTTAACAATGGCCTTAATAACAGCGTATAGCAATACCAAGAGGCGCCCTAAGGGATCTCCTACACTCTAAGAATATTCTCCTTTTCCCCTGTTGTGGAGTTGATAGTCTAGGTCAGTCACCCCTGGCAATACCACAAGACCCTTTTTAGCTTGTTTACTCAGAGGTATGATGAGCCCAGAATGACCAGGAAGAAGTCTGAGCTTCCAGTTTAATGGAATAATTATTGCACTTCCTGGTACAAGACATCCCCACTCTGGGACTGAGACTTCTAGCCCACAGAGCATAAAGCCATAGGAACAAGAAGGAAAGATTTTGCTGTGGATCCCTAGGAGAAATGAGGAGTGGCATCATTTATACTGCTACCATTCCTGGGCCCTGGACCCTGGCTATGGGAGACGCAGCACCATATAGTGGGTTTTGATCCAGATTTGTCAGCCTTTTGAAGAATCTTGCTCCAGCCCTGCAGCCTATGACCACCTAAACTGACACTGTCACTACATCTTCAAAAGGTCAGCTGCCTTTTTACCATCCAGCTGCTTCTGGATGGTGAGGGACATGGCAAGATCAGCGAATTCCAGGAATCTGAGCCCATTGCTTCATCTGTTTAGCTGTCCAATGTGTTCCTGGGTCAGAGGCAAAGCTGTGCAGAATTCCATGATGGTGGATAAGGCATTCTGTAAGTCCACGGATGATAGTTTTGGCAGAAATATTAAACACAGGGAAGGCAGGTACTTCTCTATACCAGTAAGGACGCAGCATTACCCTCCATTTAAGGAAGGAGATCTAATATGATCAGCCCTCCACCATGTCCCAGGCTGATGCCCTGTCCATACTCAGCATTGGTCTCTTCTGCTAGCATACTGGGCATTCAGCAGTGGCTGAAGCCAGCTCCGTCTCGGCGAGTGTGAGTCCATGTGGCTGAGCCACAGCCTTGCCACTATGATCACTTTGTTCATGGGTCATGTGGGCAGTGACAGGGATGACTACAGAAAAAGGTTGACCATGCCGCAGAATGGCCATCTTTAGCCATTTGAGTATTAAGGTTCTCTTCTGCTAAGGTCTCCTTTTGGTGAATGTTTACACAGAATACAACTGTCTTTCAATCCTTTGCCCACGTGGAGCGATCTATCTTCATACCTCTCCCCAAATGCTGTTATCACCAATTCTATGGTCATGTTCTTGGCAGGTTCCTGACCATCTGGCCAGACTTTTGGTTACAATTCATGATCAGTATGCAGTCACACATCTGGCCATTTTTCCTTCTAGGAAAAATGTATTATTGGGTTTACCCCCCAAAGTTCTGTCCATGGTGAAGATTTCCCTTCACCATTGTCCTTCAGGGATGTCCCGGAAAGGGGTTGTAATGCTGCCGCTGTCTGCTTGAAAGTGGTGCCTCTGTAATGTGCAAAGACATCTGTAAAGCTGGCCCAACCTCCGCTTCCTCTGACAGTTGATCACGTGGTACACTCCATTAGGCCACAGGTGCACACTGGGAGACAACAGGCAATACGGCAGGCAAGCCTAGGAACCATGGACATTTGGGCAGCTGTAACTAACTGACTTGAGCCCTCTGGACATGATCTGGTTCATTCACAGATACACCACTTCTATTTAGTGAATTCAACAAAGTGGTGTATATATGAAGTTTCTGTGCATGTCTAACTTGGTGGGTCAGATAATAACCAGCTCATGGTGGGCAATGCAGTTCACGTGGTAGCCCAGATCCCCACGGGCAAGCGTTCAGTTTCCACAAAGGCCCAGTAGCAAGCCAGGAGCTGTTTTGCAAAGGGAGAAGAGTTGTCCAGAGAGGATGCCAAAGCCTTGCTCCAAAACCCCAAAGACTTCGTTGTGATTCACCTGTGGGTCCTGCCAGAGACTCCAGACAGCATCCCCACTAAAGCACCTGCTCAGGTAGAATGTAGTGGCTGGGGTTCGATGCCTAGCTTGCTGTGCTGACCCCACCCCAGGGGTGCCCTGAGATGGTGATTGAGAGTGGGCATGGTGGCAGGCACCTGTAATCCCAGTACTTGGGGAGCTGAAAACAGGAGGATCACTGAGTCCAATCTACATAGTGAGACCCTGTAGGCCCTGTACCAAGTACGTTAAAAAAAAATCCTTTCGCTTTGTTCAACCCTTATTGATCATGAACATTTTTGTCTTACACATTTTCTCATCACTGGAATACAATACCCAATACCCACAATGTCAAGGAGCAGAGGCTTTTGGGTGCACAGTGTTTAGATTTCATTGGTGTGGGCTGGCTGCAGGGCAGGGCGGCACGGTGGAAAGATCCAGGGAGGAAAGCTGCTCGCTTCATGGCGCCCAGAAAGCAGAGAGCAAAGGGCGGGTGGGGGCAGGATAGGGTGGGGGAGGGGAAGGGCAAACCCTTTAGGCCACACCCCATGGCCCACCTCCTCTGACCAGACCCCACCAACTAACAGCACTTCCAGCTCTGAACTGCTCAGCAGCTTAATCCACTGTGAGTAGAGAGCCTGCACGATCTGACCCCCTTCTAAAAGCTCCCCTCTGACTGGATGATCCTTGGGAGGACAGTCTAGGTCTAAACCATAACAACCCTCTACTACATAATATAATAGTCCATAATTAAGGACCACATTATCTGTGTCCCAAAGTCTCCTTAGATCAAGGAGTATTCACATGTAAACTTTTGAGAGAAGTTACCAGCTGCCTCTAGAAGGTGAAAGTCACTTTTCTCCCACTGCTAGTACAGGTCTCCCCTATACTCTCAGCAGTCGTACCTTCCCCCCTTAAGTCTGCACAGTCTGTTGGCAGGAAAGTGGCTTCTCATTTATGTTTTAATGTACAGTTCTCTGATTATGATGATATCAGCCTTATTTGCTTATTTATTTATTTGGTGCAGGGTCTCGCTATGCAGCTCAGACTTATAGTGATCCTCCTGTCTCAGCCTCCCCAGTGGCGAGATTACAGGTGTGTGCCACCATGCCATGTTTTGGGGCTGGCACAGTATGTCCAGGTTGTGGCAAACATGGCATGAGATGCCAGGGATCAGACCAGGGTCCTTGCACTTGCCAGGCAGGCACTTAGACTACTGAGCTCTCTCTCCCCAGTCCACAGGCCTCTTTTTCAACTTATCTATTTCCTTTCTTTCTTTCTTTCTTTCTTTCTCTCTTTCTTTGTTTTTGTACTGAGGATTGAACTCAGGACCTTGTGCTTGCCCAGGCAGGCACTTACGCCACTGAGCCATCTCCCCAGCCTTCTTAGCTATTTGAATGTTTCTCCTTCTAAATGCGCATGCTGAAAGAGGATTTCTTAGCAAATAACTTTGAGTTTCATTCAACTTGGAGCCAGAAAATTCTGGGTTCAAGGCCCATCTCCTCCGCAAACCATAGTTTGGCATTGCATAAGTTATTTCTGCTTTCTGGACTTTCAAATCTCCATCTGAAATGGACGACACCATATCCCAGGGCTTTAGATCTACCAAGCTCCTCCAAAAGACACTGGGAAGGAGGTAGTTAGGTAAGGAAGAACAGTGACACTGCGTGAGTCTCAGCTCCACGGGTGTGACGGTGCATCTGTGTGGTAAGCTCCCCATAGCACAAGAGACACGAGCATTAGCCAGACAAGTACATGCAGGAGTCCAGGACGGGGTACCTGCAGGACTTTCATAGATGCCAGTGTTTTGTGGCTCTCAAGATTTTTCCTCCTCTGGTCCAGTCCCTCTTCCTAGGGCCCTTGAATTGGGAAGATAAACATTTGTTTGGCTCAAGCAGGTCTCAATGCCCCAGGGAGCTGCGGCTAAGGACTTTGTCCCTGTGGGTGGACGTGTCCCTGTTGTCCCTGGACAGGACAGCACGTACCCTCCCAGGTTCCTGAAGTCCCTGTTCTCTGGGGCCCAAATCCCTTCACCAATCCTCCTTTGCAATCTGCTAAACCACAGCCTGCTGAGAAGCCCAGGGTCACATGATTTGGCGCCTTCTCATTGTAGGTTTATTTCTGATGCTGTCACAGGCATGGCCATTGTCATCATCTTGTTCTTCTTCCCATCCCAAAGGCCTTCTCTCAAGTGGTGGCTTGACTTCAAAGGTAAGAGGATAGAGGCTTGGGCCTGGGTGGGCTCAGTGTGGACTGTGGCGTGGCATGTGGGAGTCAGTGACCTGGAGCAGCCCCTCTGTCCCAACACATGGTCCTGCATGTCCTCTTGCACTGTTTGAGTAGTTGTCTTGTCTGGGGACCTAGAACTCCCTTTGATGTAACAGTTGAGGACTGGCATTGTCAGCTCTCCCTGGGCAGGATGTAGACACGTCTACTTTTATACAACCTTTGAGCTCAGAATGAATTTCACATTTTTAAATGGTCAAAATTACTTCCTGCCATATGAACATTATATGACCATCAAATGTCAGTGTCTGCAATTTTGCACTTCCTAGAGAAATCTGTGGGAATTTATTTTCTTTGCTTAGGTGAATACTGCCTCGGAAGCCTCAATGTTGCCACAAAGCCACACCTGTTTGCTTCCTGTCCCTTAACAGAAAACTGTACCTAACCCCCCCCCACACACACACACACTGGAGGCAGTAGCCTTAGCTCAGTGAGTGGCCTAAGGCCCAGGCAGGCCAACCAGGCTGGGTCTCACCTGAGCAAGGAAGCATGGGATAAAGGCAGGCTCCCTAGCAGCAGTCAGATCCTGTTTTGAAAGCCTCATGGAACACCCCTGACCTGCCCTCCTCAGCCTGTCCCCTCAGGTTGCTCATCTACCACCGCAGCATTTCCTGCAGGAGCGGCCCCAGCTCTTGCCATGGGGATGAGCCCAGGACAGGCCTAGTGTACACCTGGGGCAGCAGGAGGCAGGGGGTGTAACGGAAGTGTATCCAGAGGCTGGAAGAAATAGAGGCTGGAGCAGCCTGGTCCTAGCCAGTGTGAGTATGTCACAGGGAGCCAGGAGTTCTAGGGCTCCTTGGTGGCAGTGTGGGGCTGGTCCCCAGAGGTGGAGGTGAGCAGGATTCCAGACGTCCCTCGCTCTGCTGCCCAGTCTGCCTTGCAACTGGCTCTGCTCCTAGCTTCCGGCCTTTTGCATGTGCCATTTGTGCTTCATGTTAGTTCCTGCTCCTCCACAGCTTCCGTTCTCCTCCTCCTCTGCATCCACTCCCTCCTGGTGTTGTTGTTGCCTTGGTGCACTGTTCCTGGTGGCACAGTCCCCTGCCTGTTCAAGCTGTCACCTCCAGTTATCCCTTCCCTTCTCACGGGGTCTCTGTCTCCTGTTGATGCTTCTGACAGCCAGAATCTGCTGGGTGTAGCTTGTTCTCAGGTAACCAATCTCATAGCCTCGTGGGTCCCGGCTAGGTCGGATGCCATTGGACTGCATGGGTCCGGGATGCCACTGCTCAGATGACACTGTCTCCTGGCGCAGAGACTGACGCAGAGAACTGGCATGGCAGCTCTGGTGAGGGCTAAGCCCCTCCTTCCGCACAGCTTGGCTTTCCCACTTAGCAAGGCAGGATACTTTTACGTCTTTCCTCTCTGGCACTGAGTGATTTACAGTTCCGGGGTTGCAAATTTAAACACTTATAGAGGCCAGAGAGAGAGCTCAGTGGCTCAAGGGCCTGCCTCAAATGCTTATGGAGGCAACACGTACCTGCAGCAGAGCAGGTGCAGGGAAAGCGCCTCACCAAGCACCTGGCCCTCCTTGCCCATCTTTCCCGTCACATCGTTGTAACAGAGGAAATGCTCCACAGCATAGAAATTCAGTAGCGAGTGACTCCAAGTGGAAAGACCTCTGCGTCCGGGCTCCACAAGCCCCACCCACTGGTGTGATTTAGGGAGTAACCCTTAGTTACTCAGTTGCTAAAGTTTGTTACCGTATGGGAAAAAAAAGAACTAGGCTTGTCTAATTTGCTGAGTCTCTCAAGCACAGCCAAGATCTATTTGGGGCGGGGGTTGTTTTTGCACTTGGTACCGGGTCTCACTATGCAGCTCAGACCTGAAGCGATCCTCCTGTTTTCAGCCTCCCCAGCACTGGGATTACAGGGTGCACCACCAGGCTCAGACTCTGTGGCTGGCTCAGCGCACCAGGGAGGGGGGCTGGGGGGGGCCGCTCAGCCTGTGGTGCTGAGGATCGAAGCCGGGTCCCTGCTCTTGCCTAAGAGGGGATTAGTCCACTGAGCTATCTGGCAGACCCCTTTCCTGGTTTTAAATGTTGACAATTAATTGAAATTGCAAAGCAAATTGATGTTACTGACACCAGTTGTATGAAACCTCCATCTGTGCTAAGTCCGAAGTGTGTCAGTGTGTCATCTCCACTGAGGCCTGCTGAATTGGAGTTTCCTGTGCTGCCTCACGGGGAGGACCCTCCGAGCAGCAATGCGACTGAGCACACTTGGCTAAGGCGGCCCTTAGTATGGTTCGGCGCTGAGGCGTTTTGTAGAGCCTCACAGTGTGTTTCCATGGAGAGAATGACCTGACTGAAAGGAGGCAGGATGTGGAAACCAGACTGCACTGATTTAATGTTAAGTTCAGCCCCAACTCCCGTCGCCTCCCACCCACCCCCCGTCCCCGTCTCTGTCCCCTTCTTCCATTGCTCTGTGACATGGGTCACGCTTGTGGTCCTCCCCATGGCCGTCATATTGAATACTATGGTCCATATGTGTGTTGCGGTTGCTGCACAGTTGGAGGAGGAGGAGGAGGGAGGCAGTGGGGAGGAGGACGAGGAGGAGGGAGGAGGAAGGAGGGAGGAGGAGGGAGGAGGGAGGAAGGAGGAGGACGACAGCTTCCATTGGCCCTGCTCTTTCTCCACACATCCGGTGGCACGCTCCTTCCTTCACTCAAGGCTCCGTCCAGAAGCCCCGCCCCTTCTCTGAACACCCCCCCCCCCCGCCAAAGCACCCTTCTTTCTCATTTGCTATTTCTTTCTTACCCTGTTTTATTTTTTATCCCAATGCCTGGCATTTCCCAGCCCCGCTTATTTGTTTATCTGCCTGCCCTACCGGAGCATCAGCTGTCCAGAGAGGGCCTTATCTCTGAGCTGCTCTTGTGTGTCCTTGGTGCCCAGAGAGTGCTGGGCACACGGCTGGCGCTCAGTGTATGTCTGCCAAATGAAGAAGCAGGGCTTGCTGTGTGCCAGGCCCTGGGCCAAGTCCTTGGTGTCCATGGCCCAGCCCTCTGCCAGCAAGTCTCCAAGGGAATGCCGCGGGAACACTGCTGTCCCATCTTCCAGAGAAGGCATCGAAGCTTAGAGAGGTGGGGTCCCTGGTCCATGTCACACAGCTGGAGAATGGCCGGGCTAGGGTTCAAGTGGAAGGCAGAGCCTGTGCTTTCAGCCACTGCTGCAGATGCTCAGCTCTGTACCAGCTGAGCCAGAAGTGGGACATTCGCCTGACCAGGGCCGAGCTACGGAAACAGGCGGAGCGTGCCAGCAAGGGAGGGGGCGGGGATAATAGGAACAGTAACAGCTGCAGGGTGAGCATTTGGCATGCCGCAGGCGGTCTGATGAACACCCGCCAGTGAGTCTGCGTTGCCTGACACCCACAGTCCGGGCCTCCTTCCATTCTGTCACAGTGTCACCTCTCCTACTTTTTAACAAAGTAGATTTTTATGTTGTTTTGTTTTGTTGTTCTGTTTTTAAATCACCTGTGAGCAGGGAGCTGGACCACTTGCCATCTGCAGCCACCTCTTCCAATTCTGGGCTGAACTGAGTGGTGCATTTGGCCCACGGGTCCCCAGGCAGGGGACACCTGCCCCGTATGCACACCTATTTCCTCTGCCCACCATGCCTGAAAGGTCCCTGTGAACATGCCTGAGGCGGTGACTGTCACCAGAAGGCTCGCTTCTGCTCAGCTGACAGACGCTTCCTGGTGTCTTTAGTGCTTAGTGGGCACTTAGTGTCTTTGTATCCTGATGATAACGTGTGATTTGAGGTAAACTGCTGTGTTAAATTTGAGAAAAGCTGAAGAGAGGAAGCAAAATGTCAGTGGTTACTTGGCCAGGAAGTGAGTGTCCTGGGAAATGGGAGGGAGCCAGGTTGCCCCACCCACTGTTTCACCCTGGACAAGGCTGAAAGAGAAAGCTCCTTTTTTAGGTCTGCTCTGCTCCGTTCATGGGGCTAAGTGTGTCAGAGATGTCACGTGACACCTAACCGTGGCATGACTCTTGAGTGTTCTAGACACCAGGAAGCGGCTGTCAGCTGAGCAGAAGCGTGCCTTCTGGTGACAGTCACTGCCTCAGGCATGTTCACAGGGACCTTTCAGGCATGGTGGGCAGAGGAAATAGAGTCCCACAGCCAGCCCTGGTCCCAGAGGGCCTGTCTTTGGTCCAGGCAGGGAAGGATCACACTCCACGCACAACCCACGCACTTTCACAGATATAGCCATCTCAGAGGACCCAGGCCCTAGTCTTCGTCCTGTCCCCAGCCTCTCCACAGTGCCGTGATAGGGCAGTTACCTATAGATAGCACCTGTGGCCTTCAAAGCCTGAACTTCCCGCTCTGTAGCCCTGGGCAGAGGAAGTTTGCCAAGGTCCGACCTGTCTCTAAACCCCTGCAACACCTGTGGCGTTTGGGGAAGTTCCCTGCCGTGTATTGAACATTATGGCTGAGGACCCTTGGTTCTGTTTTTCTGAATTTCCTTCCTTTTGTCCCCTTCTCTGAACAACTTCAGATACAAAGAAGGCCTTTTCTCTTGTGAATGAGGATTAAAAAGAGCAGTTAGCCAGAAGGGCTATTGGGAAAATGAGACAATGGCCTGGGAGAGAGCCTGATTCCAGAACATTCTGAATCTGTGGGAGCCCTGAAAATTGTTTTCCTTTTGAATGATGCTTGTGGAGCTTCTCCTTAAGTGTCCAAAAGCAAGTTCTGGAGCCAGACCTTGGCTTGCTCAGGACCCCTGTGCCCCCGCATAAAGCTGAGGCTGCAGGGCCTGTGGCTCTTTCCTCTGGCCCAGTGCCTAAGCAAGTGCCCGCTCCCTCTCTCTGCCCAGCTCCCAACGTGGAGACCAAGCCCCTGCTGACCTGGCAGAAGGCTCAGGAGACAGTGCCCTGGAACATCATCCTTCTCTTGGGAGGGGGCTTCGCCATGGCCAAAGGCTGTGAGGTAAGTGCTGAGAAGCCCGGGGACTGCAGCCTCGGGGCAGAAACAGGGATGGCATGGGCCCCACCTGTGGGCACAGCCAGTCTCCTCTCCGCCATTGTGGGAAGATCACAGCTACCACCTCGTGGGCCCACGCTCGGCACCAGTGCTGTGGAGAAAGGGGGAAGGAGGTACCATCTGGTCCTTAGGGGCACTCTCGGGCCCTAGGAGTAGAGGGGCAGCGGCACTTTGTGCTCGCCTCGTGCCCGGCCTGTCCAGTGTGCTGGCCACGAGGCATCTCCTGCAGACCTCCCGACAGCCTGAGGGGTGGGTGGATGATCGGAGCCCAGCCTGGCCCTGAGGCCAGAGGAAGAGGTGACCCTGCCACCCAGAGGCTGCTCCAAGCTCAGCCAGGGCTGTGTGTGGCCTGGGGGCTGGGCAGCACAATGCATGCCCGGAGGCCAGGCTGGCTCTGGGCCTAGCCCTAGCAACCACCAGGCTTTTTGCTCAACTGGCCTTTGTGATGCAGCTGCCTCTTTCCCCAGGCTCTGCCAGTGCCATGCTGCCTGGGGGCAGCAGCCTCAGCCTGGCTCCACAGTGCTCAGAATTTTTATGGGATGCCCAGGTCCCTGGAGCCTGCCCAGGGTCTTTGGTGCACTGTAGCAGGCTTCTAGAGGCTTGGAGATCCGGGTGGGGCGGGGGCTGCCTGTGTAGGCTTTGCAGGGCTAGAAGCATTTCCTGGGGCTTACCTAAAGCTCCAGCATCCAGATTTCCTGGGTCTGCCCATGGGACCACACACAGCCTGACCCCTGCCCACTACCTCTCCACTGCGTTCCTCCGTTCCACCGGCCCCTGCTGTGCATCGGCCACTCCAGATTCATTTGCACCATGGGACCTTTGCACCTGCCTTTCCGTGTCATGAATCCTCCTGGAGCTCTCTCAGTCATCAGTCTTCATTTTCCAGCTCGCCAGAGATGGGCTCTCGGGCTACGATCCAGGGCAGTGCCCCCCTCCTCTCACCACTCTGCTTATTTCCTTTATACCACATACCCCCGTCTTTCTGTGTGTCTGTGGGTGGTCTCTCCTAGGAGAAGTCAAGCTCTGCAAGGACAGGGCTATACCTGTCCCACCCACATTGGTCTAGGCATCAGATCAGTGGGGTCCCAGGACTGCACAGTGCTAGCAAGTATTTGTCAATATGATCTACACCAGGGGGTGTTTTGAAGCTGATAAGATAATAGGGAAGTCACCTGGAGGACAGCAGGCAGGCTCTGTCCTGTCACTGTCACTGCTGTTAGTATACTGCCATCCAGGGTGAAAAGGTGGTCTTATTCTGTTGCCTTCATAAATAAATCATTGCTACAACAGACAACTTCAAAGAGTTTGAAGTTATAGAAGCTTGATATTAAGGCCACAAAGCAAACCCTACAGGCACAAAATAATGCCTCGTTTTCTGCTAGAAATTGCAGTCACCTTTGTTCCTATGAGCATTATTATTATTTTCATTATTATCAGATGACCCAGACTCAGCTGCAAATCACTAGGAAAAAAATCATTTCTCTCATTTAGACAATAATTTGCCCTTTTTGTGCTTTAGTCACTTCCACCATCAGATGGGGAAAGATGTATGCTGTATTTCATGGGCTTGTTATGACAGTTAAATAAGCTAGCCTTGGCAAAGCCTAGGAAGACCTTGGTTTGCAAGTAAAACTTATTCTGGAAACAATGCAAAGCACTTATATATTGTCTTAGTTACTCTCCTCTTGTTGCTGGGACAAATACCCGACACTCAAAATGAGGGAAAGAAAGGTTTATTTAGCTCATTGTTACTGGAGGTTTCAGTCCATATTCAGCTGGCTCCAAGGCAGAGTAGCACAAGGCAGAGGGTGACCTTTCATGGTGGCAGCTAAGAGTAACAGCAGAGAGCAAAAGGCCAGGTAGCAGCAGCTCAAACAGCTAACTTCTCTTCCTTTCTTACACTGAAGTGCAAATCACCTGCCCCAGGGGAGGTACAGCACCCATTTCCACAATAATCAATTACAAATTTCAGAAGTGGCCCAACAGCTACATAAGGTTTTGTTGGGGGGGGGGGACCACCAATACACAAACCATAACATATATCAAAGTGAATTTCACCATAAGAAACCATGGAAACTCATGATTTGTTCCACAACCCCAAAATACTCACCCAAAAATGATTGCAGGCTGGGAAGATAGCTCAGCAGTCTAAGCACCTTCCTGGCAAGCACAAAGACCTGGGTTCCATCACCAGGACTGCGTGCCTTGCTGGTCCCAGCCTGGACAAGCGGGCCACTGAAATCAGGCGTGATGGTGCATGCCTGTAATCTCAGCACTGTGGAGGCTGAAAACAGGAGGATCACTACGAGTCCAAGCTGTGCAGCGAGACCCTGTTCCAAATACATAAATTAAAAAAGAGGAAAAGGGGCCTGGCGGGATGGCTCAGCGGTCTAAAGCGCCTGCTTGGGAAAGCTTGGGTGACTGCAAGGACTGCGGTTTGATCCCCAGCACCACATGCTGCGCCAGCCCTGCCCTGAGGGCAGGCTGAGCGGGCCATAAAAATAAATAAACAAACAAACAAAAGTTCTGAAATAAGAAAAAAAAAAAAAAAGAGGAAAAAACTTGCAATATTGTATTACAAGGTAATAAGGAAAATACAAACTATAAAGAAAAATAAACAAGTTCACCCACACTTACCTTTAAAAGCCTTTGCAGCTGGTGTAGGAGCGAAAAGAAAGGAGGGTAGGTGTGTCACATGACTGGCACTGCGGCTGTCACCGTCAGCATCGCTGCTTGGCTTGCTGCCCATTGGCTTGCTGCCATCTTCTTTTTCTGTCCATGCAGCTTTAATGAGGGACCTACCCAATGACACGGGCTTTTGCCTCCTTTCAACTCTTTCCCAGAAATGTGGTGTCACATTGTCATGAAACAGATTCATCACTGGCACTGCTGCAGCCTTAAGGGGTGAGGCCTTTGTGCAAAACTTAGCACTGTCCCCGGCGTCGTCGTCGTCGCATGCCTCTCCCTAATCTCGTTTGAAGTGTGAATTCCTCTGCCTTTTTCTCTTCCTCCTCTGCAGACAGGATGTCCTCCACACCGGATCACCCACAATCCTGGGAGATAGGGTGGGGGGATCCTCAGCTAGAAGCGATTTCTCATCTTGTGGAGCTCTCAGGAAACAAGCCACTTGCAATCCAAGGTCTTATTGCACTTAGAAGATTGCCCAGCACTGTGAGCCCTAAATTAAGTGCTTGTTAGGTTAAACAAATAGTAAGTCATAAAAAAAAAAATAGTAAGTCATAGGCATGGTGACACATGCCTGTAATCCGAGCATTTGGGAGGCTGAAACAGGAGGATGGGTACAAGTTGAGACCAGCCTGGCTACAAAAGTGAGCTCAAGGCCAGCCTGAACTGCATAGCAAGACCCTGTCTCAAAAAGACAAAAAAAAAAAAAAAAAAAAAAAAAAATGTCATAGACTCTATTTACTATGTACGGGGACCGCTTGTGCATGGACTTACTTAAACCTTACCACAATCATTTAAGGAACTCAACAAAGGCAAAGGTTAAATAACTTGCCAGAGTTCACACATCTTGCTTGGGCTACAGTGTTTCAGTGTTCACAGCCACGCACAAAACCTTTTGTTTTTTCCTCCCTTTACTCCAATTTGCTGGTTTTTCTGCCTAAGAATTATTACATAGAGTTGCACATATTTGTCAAGGCCACCCTTTCATGAGCCTTTCAAGAGAGCTTCAGGGGCCCCCAGGGAATTCTTTTTTTTTTTCTTTTCTTTTCTTATGTATCTGGTACAGGGTCTCACTACACAGCTTGGACTTGTAATGATCCTCCTGCCTTCAGCTTCCCCAGCACTGGGATTACAGACATACACCTCTAAGCCCAGTCTTGGTGGCTTGCTTAGTATGCCAGGGGGCGAGGCCAGTGTAGCATGTGGTGCCAGGGATTGAACCTGGGTCCTGCACTTGCCTAAGCAGGTATTTAGTCAGCTGATCTATCTCGCCAGCCCTCCCCCAGAGAATTTTGATTCTGATCATTAAACCATAACTTCCTCCTTACAAGCCTCCACTCCACTATATAAAAAGCAGTTGAAGGAGGCTTTGATTGGGAAGGACAGGGTGGGAGGGATCTTTGTGGCAACACAGGCCTCCTTCCCCACCCTGCACAGGGGTCTCAGGTCCACTGGTCACTTTGAGGTCCCAATGGACCACAGCCTGACGACATTGCATGGGAGTGCTTCTGAGTTCTACAAGCTCTGGCATTTCAAGGCTTGATGGCATCAAGAAGCACAGCTGGCACACCTCGGGGTGTCTACTGGCACCTTGTCCCTTTTCTCGGTTCCTGGCCAATCTGTTCCTATGATCCTAACAATGACTCTCCGGGTCATACGTCATTATCCTGGCTTTACAAACCAGGGAGCTGAGGCCAGGGAGGGTAAGTTTCCTGCCCAGGGCAGCAGCTGGAAGGGCTTAAACTGGGTTGCACATGGTGCCTGGCCCCAGAAAACCTCCCTCCACATCCTCCTGTCCAGCTGCCTTGGACCTTGGCTGTTGCTGGTCCCCAGTATCCCTGGGAACCTGCAGGGAGACTGTTTCCAAGGAAATGGAGCCTCCGATTCCTAAGAGGAGCAGGGAGTGTCCTTAGTGTCCCCACAGGACCCCAGGTGGCTGGGGCTTTCCTCCGTCATGAAGCTGCCAGATTTGCCCACAGTGAGGAAGCCAAGCTGGGCCCTGAGTGGCTGAGGGATGTTGGCTGTAAGCCTGAGCCTGCGAGGCCCAGCTCCAGGGAAGCACTGGGGTCCCCCTCACCCCAGCCATCAGCATTCCCTGCGGCAGCCCCTCTCCATTGAACTGCACACCCTGCTGCTGGTCTTGGTGCCATAGCCGTGGTCCTGGGGAAGAGCTGGTGGCCCATTTCTTCCTTAGAGGGCCCCTGGCCAGGGAGGGCTGTGCCAGGCTGCCCAACAGTGCAGGGGTACAGCAAACACCATGAGTCCACCAGGGCTTTCCCAAGCTGAAATATTTTTAAGCATTTATAATTTGTGCAGTGGGGGTAACTTTTATGTCAAATTATAGGATAGAATGGGGGTAACTTTTATGTCAAATTATAGGACAGAATTTTTGTTTTATTTTTGTAATGACCATACAGTGTAGGGTGTGATGGCACATACTTGTAATCCCAGCTCTGGGGAGGCGGAGGCAGAAGAATCAGAAGTTCAAGGCCAGCCTGGGTTACACAGTGAGTTCAAAGCCAGTCTACACTGCACAATAAGTCTCTGTCTCAGAAAAGAAAAGTTATTCTAGAATTCATTATAAAACTTTATACTTTAAGTTTTAAAAAGCAGTAAATGTTCTATTACCCATAAATGAGAAATGTTTCTTTGGTAAAAACAACTTATGTTGGTACCAGAGGATACTGAATTGGTAAAGGGATGGTAGGACTATGATAGGAATGCATTAATTCTCATTGTTAAAAAACTAATCTGGGGCTGGTGAGATGGTTCAGCGGTCTAAAATGCCTGCTTAGGGAAGCTTAGGCAACTGTGGGGACCTCGGTTCGATCCCTGACACCACATGCTGTGCCAGCACCCCCCCCCCCAGGGCAGGCTGAGCTGGCCATTAAAAAAAAAGAGAGAGAGAGAGAGAGAGAGTCCTAACCTTACAGCTTGTTGTTCTTGTTGTTTTCCTGTACTGGGGATTGAACTCAGGGTCTTCACACTAAACTATACTCTCAACCCTATTTAATTTTTATTTTGAGACAGTCTCTGTAAGATATGTTATGTTGCCCAAGCTGGGCTTGAACTTCGGACACACCTATCTGAGCCTTCCAGAGCGCTGGAATTACAGGCATGCCTCACCACACCCTGGAGCACCGCGATTTTAGTAGAAAGATAAACTGTATTTACAATCTGACCTTGCAATTTTATTGTTGTCTTGCCACATGGTGTCACCAGGGGGCAACATTGAGAATAACGGGACATTGCTGCTTTGTGGTTATTTTGAGGATTTGCTGATTCAGGTGGTTCAGGACACAGATCCTACATTTGATGGCAGGAAGACCGAGCCGGGATGTTACATTACATACTGGTCACTGGGATGCCTGGAGGAGCTGAAAGAGTACCCCAATTATTCTGGGTGTCAGTGGAGTCAAGTGGGCCCACCCTGTGCCTTCCTGCCCTGGCTATGCATCCAGTCTCCAGCCTAGGGAACTGTGGTCAGCTCTGGACACTGCTCTTTATTAAGAGACAAAATGGCCAGGCAGCAGCAGAGCAGGGCTGTGCTCCCCGCTACTCAGGAGGCTGGGGGTGGGGGAGGTACCTAGTGCAAGCCCAGCCTAGGCACCTTAGTGAGACCTTGCCTCAAAATAAAATCATAAGAAAGAGTGCAGGTGTAGCTCAGGACTACAGCATTTACCTAGCAGGCGTGGGGGCTTGGGTTCCAGTCCCAGAACGACAGAAATGAGCACAGGAGGCAAAGTGACAGACCCATGAATCCCAAGGGAGATGCGGGGCACTCGGGAGCTTTGTAGAGGTAGAGGTGCAATGTAGTTACACTTCAGGGACCCAAGCAAGTCACATGACCTTCTGCTCCTCAATAAAATAGGGGCAGTGATACCCACCCACAGGATGGTTAAGAGGACTCATTAGGACATGGAGCAGAGCCTGGCAGGCCTAGGACAAGGCATGGTTCACAGGCCGATATTAATGTTTGCACTATTATCATTGTGATCAGTATCCTTATTGGTGATCACACTGCATTACATTTGAGATATCTATATCTGTATCTGATACATGTTTTTACATATGATATGTAGGGATATTGCATAAACAATAAATACATTTGGTGCATATCAGTGTCATTATATAATAATGAGCATGTTATGTGCTAGTATTGGTTCATTAATCAATACCACTGCAGGAATAAGATTTACAGTGAAGCATCTGATTCCCCTCCCCCACTAAAGCTGGAGCATCAGGGTCCAGGATCAAATGGAAAGGGGTGCTTCTGGCTTAACCAGAGGGATTATTGGGGACCCTGAGGGTGGGCATGCAGAGGGTCTGAGGAGCAGAGAGGCTGCTGGACAAATAAATGGGGGACCTGGGGCGTGTCCCACCCCTCTGTGGCTGGTTATCCCCTCTGTGAAGAGTAGCACTGTCCTTGTTAGGATGAGCCCCAAACCTCTCCCCGGCTCAGCACTGGGTGTGATGGTTGCCCCTGCCCCGCAGGAATCAGGGCTCTCGGTGTGGATTGGGGGGCAGCTGCACCCCCTGGAGAACGTGCCCCCCGTCCTGGCAGTGATGCTCATCACCATCGTCATCGCCTTCTTCACGGAGTTCGCAAGCAACACAGCCACCATCATCATCTTCCTGCCTGTCCTCGCGGAGCTGGTGAGGGTCCTTCCGGGGGCTGAGGGAGTTCCTCCAGTGTGGTACATCCTCAGGGGTCGCCGTTACCGTCCCTGTCTCTCCAAGCACGTGGAGGTGTCAGAGCCATTTCTTAAGCAATAGAGACATTCTTCGTGAAGAAATGCACGAGCAGAATAAATGGTCTCCAAGTGCAGCCCTTTCCTCATTCTCCCATGGTGACAGGGGGAGTGTTCTGGGAAGACAGGAGTTACCAAATTTGGATTAGGACAATCCAGAAGGCTGCTAGATATTGCCAGGTGCTCCTTGTAAGCACAAATCACACCTGGCTGAGAACCACTGCTCAAAAATCACAGCCCAGGATGGTATCATCAGGGGGCTTGGAGCGGTTTATCCAGACCCCTTTTGCTGGCTGAGAGAGCCACGCAACCCTTGTGTGAGGTCTACCACCCCGACACTAAATCCTGGCACAGAGAGCGAATGTGGGAAACCAGTCAATGTCTCATGTAAATGAAGACTCAGATACTGTAGCAAGGGGAATCTGGGTATTTTATGAAGAATGATACATCACAACCGGGCAGATTTTACACTGGGAATTTTCAAAAGGACTAACATTAGACAACTGTTAATGCAGTTTTATATTTAAACAGATGAAAGAAGTCCAAATCATATGATCATCCTTTTTTAAAAAAATTATGACTCATTTATTTATTATATTATGGCCGGCTCAGCCTGCCCTAGGGGTGTGGCTGGTGCAGCATGTGGTACTGGGGATGGAACCACGGTCTCTACGGTTGCCTAAGCTTGCCTAAGCAGGTGCTTTAGACCACTGAGCCATCTCACTGGCCCCAAGATTTTCTTTTTATTTATTTATTTATTTATTGTTTCAGGACTTTTGTTTGTTTATTTATTTTTATGGCCGGCTCAGCCTGCCCTGAGGGCAGGGCTGGCGCAGCATGTGGTGCCCGGGATCAAACTTCGGTCCCTGCAGCCGCCCAAGCTTTCCTAAGCAGGCGCTTTAGACCACTGAGCCATCCTGCCGGGCCCCCCAAGATTTTCTTAATATAATCCAAAGCTAATAAAATTAAGCCACGGTTGCAAGTACATATGCTTAATATGCAGTCAGAAATGCAGCAGCTCGCTGCTTTTGAGGTGGAGTCATGGTTTGCTTAGTATCATTTTGCATTGGGGATCACACTGCGCAAGTGCACAGAGGCATACTGCACTTTTTCAATGACTGGCAAATATTCTGTGGTAGTGGAACAGTTGTAGATTTACTTGAGCAGTCTCCTCCTAGTAGGCATAGAGGTATTTGCCAACATGCTATTTAACAATCCACTCCTGATCTTGCCCCAGGCATGCATCTTTGATTCAATGTAGAGAAATTCCTAGAATGGAGAGTCCTCAAGTAAAACATGTACATTTAAATTTTGTTAGATTTGGGCAAATTGTGCCCCAAAGTGGCTCCCCAGTTGATTCTCCCACTGTTAGAGCCTCTGCATGGAGTGGGGGTCTTGACTCCCTCTAAGTATAACTGAGTTTAATTAATCAGATCTGAGAGACCAGAAAAATGAAGAGAAAAGGGGGAAGGAGGTCATATTTTCTGAAAAAGACACTTGTGAAAGACACATTCTTCCAAATTCTACTTCTCACCAAAAGCAAGACATTTGTACACAAGAGGCGGGTGCAGGAGCTTTTTGGAAAATGTGTAGCTTTGAGTTCCACAAATGCTCTAGGAAGCCCCAACAGGTTCTGTCTTAAGTACAAGGCTAGAGAGTTGCCTAGTGTGGTTTACAGGTAGCGCTGGGGAGAGATGAGGAAAGGGTGCCCAGTGCCCGAGATCAAGCCAGGGGCACACTTCCGGCATGGGTTTGGGAGCAGGAAATGAGAAATATCACTGGATGCTGTCCTCAGCTCTGCTGCCTCTGGAATCCAGCCAGGCCCCCTCAGGAGCCACCCAGAGTGGTCCTGTTAGAGCTCTGGTTCTCAGTGTGTGGCCCCTGGACATCCCTAGAGGCAGCATCCCCTGGGGAACTTGTGGGGAGTGCAGAGTCATGGGCCCCACTCGGACCTACAGGGTCAGGATCGGCTGGTCTTGGGAAAGCGCAGTCCCCTGTCTGGATTTTCAGGGACACGATTCTGATTCATGTGCACTTGAGAATTAAAGCTCTGGATAAACCGTGGTCCTGCAGTGTCACTGACCTTTGCAATGTCTCTCCACCTCTCTGCCTGGGTCTCTGCTGGTCGGCTTCTCTCTTGTATTTCTGGTTGCATGTCTGTCTGTCTTTCTTCTCTCGGGGGTCTTTATTACTCCCTGCCACCCCGCCAACCTCTGTGTCTTTATGTCCTCATTAAAACTGTCTGTCGCTCTCTCTTGCTGGGCTCCCTCTGTCTGTCTGTGTCTCGTCCCTCGTCCCTGCTGCCTGGCCAGGCCATCCGCCTGAGGGTGAACCCACTGTATCTGATGATCCCGGGCACGATCGGCTGCTCGTATGCCTTCATGCTGCCTGTCTCCACACCCCCCAACTCCATCGCCTTCGCTTCTGGAGACTTGCTGGTCAAAGACATGGTGAGTCTGGGCATTTCTACTGGTGTCCTGGGAAGCAGGGGGCACCAGTGGGACCCTAACCTCTGTAACCCACCCCAGCCTCTGAGTGGGTCATTCTGAGTGGGGCTAGGCATTTATTTCAGTGATAGCCAACACTGGGATCAAACACACACTCATGCTGTTACCAAAACACTGCCCAGTGGTGGCTTGCTGCGGTTGGCTCCGGGGAAAAGGGACTCGCCACTGTTTCTAGACGCTGCTCTGTCAATGTTCCATGCCCAGAATCTTTAGGAAGCAGGGACAGCAGATATACCCAGAGATTTAGAGACTTAGGAGTGTGTCTCATTGCCCAGCCAGGCAAAGAGAGAGATGATTAAAGCTGGGGGTTGCAGCAAGGGCCACCATACCTCCACCTTTCTGAGGCCACTGACGGATGCGTTCCATTTCCCTAGTGAGGCAGCTGCTCCCTGTTGCGGCAAATCCCCTTCCTCCCCTGCCCCCATCAGCCTCTTCCCTCTCCAGTGTCCTGATCTGGCAGCAGCCCCAAAGTGCCATTTGCCTAGGCAGGCTTGGCACCCAGCAAGATGAAGGGCGAAAGAGCCAGCAAGAGAGAGGAGAGGCAGGAGGAGATACCCAGGGAGAGACAGCATGGTCCCTGCGCATTCCTTGCTGGGGGCTTGCTGCATTGCACTACATGTTTTGGCCATCAGGGGCAGCGGAGCCAGCTCTGGGGAGAGAGACGGACCGCAGATTAGCTTAGTGGGTTTTTATAATGTAGATTGCAGGGCTGCTAAATGCTAGGAAGGAAATAATACATAGGGCTTGGAGCAGGGGAAGAGGATGACAAGGTCACCTTAAGTAGAGTGGGAGGGGGCGTGTGAACTGAGAAGGGGAGAGGGAAGCAGGGAGCCTTGGAAGGACTGGCGCGCAGAGGGGCACAGGGGCTGGGTGGGGAGTGGCCCCACGTGCCGGGATTGTAAGATAGCAGGCAAGGGATGAGCTGCAGGGTGCAGGGCACAGACCCGGCACACGGTTCCCACCGCACTGGGAGGCTTGAGTGAGGCCAAGCGGAGCTGTGGCGCTGTAACTTCTGCCTTTAGTGGTTCGCTTGAGCTGCCAAGAAGGAAGGTCGTCTGGGAGGGAGAGAGACAGGTCTGGAAGCCTGGAGACAGGTAGGGGCAACTCTGCGCACACAGCTCAGGTCTGGAGGACAAAGACAGGGAGAAAGAGGAGAGGACCCCAGGGGCAGAGACGGAGATGTGCCACAAGGCCACTCCAGCAGGCAATGTGTGGCCCATCTGCAGGATTTACTCCCCAGAGTTATGGCTTCTTTGCTAATTAGCATAACGCTGTGGGCCCAGCAAGAATTAGAGCCAGGCTCCCAGAGGCCAGCTATTGCTTCCCGCAGAGATGAAAGGTGGCTGAGCACAGCACCTGTGCCTTCCCACTTGGCCTCCTTTCCTCGTGAACGTGTGCCCCTTCTGCAAACCATCCTAGTTAGCAACCATTTTGCTGAGTCATCAGCTGTGTATACTTAAATAAGAATGTTTAGAAAGCAAAGTTTCCGGTGCACATGTGCATGGAAAACTGGTAGCGCATACAGGGAAATAAAAAATAGGTTAGGTTTCCCCTGAGGACAGTTGCTTGGAAAGGTGCCCAGCCCCTCTTCCTGTTGCCAAGGGCAGGGGGGAAGGCAGCCAAAAGGCCAAGGCAGGCAAGTGCCAGGGAGACATAGGCTGTGAGCAGTAGGCTCACAGCAGTTCTAAAAGGGGAAGCAGTCTGGCCATAGACCCAAGCTGGGGGAATGCGATGCTGGAGCAACCAGGAAAATGAAACAGGAAAGCAGGCCCAAGGTGGACTGAAGGTACAGACCCCAAACAGGGGAGGGAGCACACGGGCAGGTGCTTTCTGGTGCTTGGAGAGGTAAAATTTCCAGAGGAAAAGTTCTTCCCAGTAGACCCTGTAGCTTGTCTGGACCTGCAGAGTGTGAGCATGTACCTGTGTGTGTTGCATGTGTATGTGCATGCGTGTGTATGTACACTGCATGTGTCTGTGTGTGCATATTGAGTGGGGTGGGGGTGATAAATGATTATTTGCAGGTGGTATGACTTTGGGCAAAGCAGTTTCTCTGGACCTTCTTTCCCTCTTCTGTCATAGGTCACAAAGGGGTCGATGGTGACCTTCAAAGGGTTGCTTTCATGGTTACATGAGTAACCCTGTGAGAACTGCAGTGGGGTATCTGGTACCACCTAGAAGCCACTCAGGGAGCAGAGAGGTTCATGGCTCCCTGCAGGATGGCTTCGGGTGGTGTGACATGGATGGAGGGGTCTTGGATACTGGCTGACCTGAGTTTGTGGGCTGGCCCATCACTCCCCAGCTGTTGGCTTCTCAGGGTAAGATGTCCTGCCTCCGAGCCTCAGTGTCTGCAGCAGTGCAGAGGGCCTGTGCCGAGCCCCACTCAATCTAAGCTCTGTTTCAGGTCCGAACCGGCCTCCTGATGAATGTGATGGGTGTTCTGCTGCTCAGCCTGGCCATGAATACCTGGGCGCAAAGCATCTTTCAGCTGGGCACCTTCCCAGACTGGGCTGACATCCATCTGACCAATGCTACGGTGGCACCACTCACCTTGACAAACAACACCCTTTACCACCTCTGACACACACACATACACACCCCAGGGATTTCTTTGGGTTGGACAGATATCCAGCAGCACAGTACTTGCTGCTAGAACCCTACAGGATGATCAAGGAATTCCTTTCTGTAATCCAGTATGCAGCAAGCATGGAGACCTCCGGGTCCTCTCAGGACCACCGTCTCTTTGTCTAGGACACCTTCCCTTTCCCACACCATTTAAGGCTCAGCTATCACCCAGATCTGCTGCCTTGTCCAGTTCTTCTCTGTGATCTGTCCTGTGGTTAGGGCATCATAGAGTCCAACCTGGTCACAGCCTAGTCACACCTGGGCCCAAGGCAAGCCCGGGATATGTGTCGGTCTTGCACACTTGGGGTAGGAAGGTGCGTGCACCCCTCCAGAGGGTGTAGAAACTCTTTTCCTAATGGACTACTTTAGGTCTCTCTGGAGAGACCCTCTTGCTTCTAAGAACCACTTTGCCCACAGAGACTTGGGCGCCAGAATGTTCCAGAACATGTTGATGCCATCCCAGCTTGGCTGGGCTCTGCTTGGTTGGTGCCTGCTCTGCACCCGCTATTTGGTTAGTATCCCTGCAAATACCCAGCAGCAGGGGCTAGAGGGCCAGGTACTTCTTGTGGACATGGGGTCTGCAGAGCCGCCGTGTGGATCTCGGAGTTCCCAAGCACACTGGGGGAGCTTGAGGACCCCCATGCTGACATCTCCACCCCAGACCTTGAGGGTTCACCTCTTCTGTCTGACTGAGCTTGGCCATAATTCTGAGGTCAGGCCAGTTCTGGGCCTGCTCCTTTTACAGGTCACCCATAGTTCCTCCAGCTGGGATCTCCTGTCTGGGCCCATGGTAGTGTCTGTGACTGTGAGTGACCTCCTGTTTTTCTTGCCCTGGCCACTGGTCTCCCTCTTGCCTCAGTGGTAGGCATGTCTAATTTACAAACGCCACCTTTTCAGGAGTGAACGAAAACTCAAAAAAGATAAACTAGGTCTCAAAGAAGCCCATGGTAAAATGTCTCTGGTGGGCAACATACTGCAATCCCCTTGTAGGGATGGGGCACCCAGACATTCATGCCAGCGGTGGCCAGGGGTGGGAAGGCCCCAGTGGACACCAGCACTCCTAGTTTCCAGCAGAGGTGATCTGCAGCACCACGCCTGCACAGTGGTGGCCATGGACACTCAGGAAGCTTCTGCTAGAGGGATCCAGGCAACCCCGAGTCAGAAAGGACCAGCACGGTCCCTCTCCCTGATCCTGCACCTTAGGTTCTCTGAGGAGCACCCAGTCCTGACCCAGCACCAATGAGTCAAGAGTGTCTGAGCCCCGTGCTGGAGACAAGCCGCACCTCCTTCCCAAGGGAGCAGTCAGTACTGCCTCAGTCTCGGCCCATCTCAGCATGCGTGTGGGGGGTGGGTGCCCTCCTGTGGGACAGGAGGAAGAGGTTTGTGTGAAAAGAAACTCCGGCAGCTGTGAGCAGAGGGGTCATGATTCAAATACTTCTGATCAAAAATGCCATGAAATAAAGACTGTTAATTAACACTGGAACAAGAGACTCTGTCTTTGTAAGCGTAAGAAGCCCTCCGAGCCCCCAATGCCTGGGTCCTGAGCTCCGTCTCCTCTGCTCTCCAACTCCTCTCCACTCCACACACCCGTGTCCTGCTACCTTAGGGCCTTTGTGTGTGTAGTTCCCTCCTCCAGACTCCCACTCTCACTTTGTTCAAGTTCCTGCTCAGTGGTCACCCACCTAGGGACGATGCTTCTCTGGCCACCTTCCTAAAGTATTGTCCTTGTCACTCTCTGCCTCTGTTTGTCATGTATCTTCTTATTGGCTTTCCCTCTGGCATATAAACTTAGAAAAATACAGACTTGACTTTGTTTTCGGCTCTAGCTCCAGGACCTGACTCAGTCTCTGGCACACCGGAAGTAGTCAGCATGTATTGGATACGTGACTCTATAGCGGATGTAGGAGAAAGCAGGCTTGCCGCTGACCTGGGGTCTCTTCAGATCATTGATTCGTCGCCTCATTCTCCCATTTGTTCATTTAACAAGACTTTAATCCGAAGCTGTGATGCACTGGCTCTGACCCCCACCCCACTCTGGTGAAAGAGATGGGCAATAGGAAGAGGAGCAGATAAAGTGACTCTGAGTTATGGTTGCAGCTAAGAAAAATAAGGCAAATCGACTCAGAGGCCAGGGTTGGTCAGGCAGGAATTCTCTGAGAAGGCAGCAGGGGTCTCCCAAGGATGCAGCCAAAGCTCACCAGAAGCTCATGGCCTTGTGGAAGGAAGGGAGAAGTCTGGGCGGGTCCCACAGGGAGGATGTCCAGGCTGGGAGGTAGCCTGGGTTTGCTGGGTGCTCACAGCTGGGCCTTTGCCCCATGCTTCTGGCTGGTGACCAACCCTCTCTGCACACTCCCCTTGGAAAGCCCTCATCCCTCCCAGGACTGCTCTGCTGAATTGGGGACCTATCTGCGTGGAAGAGTTTCACCACTGTTGGCGAGAGAGAAGATCTGTGGGCTGAGGTGAGGGTGGGCACCGTTGTGATGCTCTGGTCACTGTGTGGGAAAAGGTGGGTGACAGGGGTGGTGCCAGGTCACTGGAAATGTGCCGTGGACTTGTCTGGAACCTACAGGGAGTACCACAGGTGAGAAAGGACAAAGCCACACAAAGTAGAAATCTTGCTTCTGCTTGCTGTGGCTGCATAACAGACCACCCCCCAATTTCAGGCTTGAAACAGACTCATCAGCTCACCTGCCAGCTCTGGATGGGAGTGGCTAAGTCCTGGCTCTGGGTGGTATAGCAGGGTCACAGGCTTGGGCTGGCAAGTTTGACATTCCAGGTCCCCTCTTCAGGTGACTTCCACAAGCCCTAGTCCAGACCTCTGTGTGTGACTGTGGGCCTTCAGGAGAAAGAGGACAGTCGGAGGTCCCCTAGGCCTGGGTGTGGAGGCCCCAGAGGGGGACTCCAGCCCCTCCAGTGGGGGGAGTGTGCATTGCAATGGGAGCATCTGGCAGAGGAAGCTGTGCCTCTTGAGGCAGCCAGGAACCAAGAAGAGAAAGAGGAGGAGGAGCCGGGGCCCCAGTAGCCTAACTTCTTCCCACACGCACCCCCCCCAAATCTTTACCACTGACCAATAGTGCCACAGACGGATGACCAAGTCTTCAACCACAGGCCCTTAGGATACAGTTACTCAAACCACAGTACGTGCGTAAATGAAGTAAGGGGAAGAGGAGCTTCAGGGGTTCAGATAAGGGAGGAGAGAGAGAGAGAGAGAGAGAGAGAGAGAGAGAGAGAGAGAGAAAGAGAGAGAGAGAGATGGAGATGGAGAGAGAAACAGAGAGGAAGACAGAGAAACAGAGAGACAGAAACAGACAGAGACAGAGACAGACAGAAGCAAGACAGACACAAGGCAGAGGCTCAGCATGGAGTCTGAGGAAGCCCACCTCCGTGGTTGTGAGCAGGCTGATACTCAAGACAGAGCTATGGCTGCCCTCAGAAGGCTGCCTGTCTCAGGATTTTCCCAGCTTCCCGAAGGCCAGTCTTTGGCTGAGTGGGCGTGCTCCCGCCCAGGCTGGAGGGCAGTCCACTCCACTCAAATTCCCTTTATTTCAACACACATGAATCCCATCAACACCAGCCTCACAGAGACACCCTGAGCCACATGGGCCCAAATGGCCAGCCCTGTGGTTCTGCCATCAACACAGCCACCACAGCCTACCATGAGCTGGAGTGCGGTGAGGACAGAAATGGGCTGCCCTCACCCTGCCCAGCGCCGTAGTCACCTGCTACGTGTGGCTACTGAGCACGTGTGTGAGCCACCAGTCTACACACTGCGACACCCTGTGGACACAAGACGCATGCCAGGTTTTAAAGCCAGAGTAGGAAGAAACAAGTGAAATAGCCTCTTGACAATGTTTCTATGCAGAAAGGGTAATTACTCTTTTGGCTAGGAGAGGTTGAACAAAATGTTTTCTTAAAAGGGCTTTTAGTTTTATGTGCTTATTAGAAGACCACATTATGCACCCCCACCCCCACCCTACTCCCTGTCTTTTCCTATCAGATGCCACTGACTGCCCGTGCGGACTTTAGCCACCCTGTATGGACAGTGGCCACATTTGCTACCCAGAAGCTCAAGGGCCCTCCTCTCCCAAGGCCCTCTGGTTCTGCCCCACCCCCCCAGTCCCAGCCTGCACTCCAGGGCAGGCCTGGGGCTCACCACTTCCCCTTTTGTCTTATGGCTCTGAATCTTTCCTCCACGAATTCCCCTCAGCCCAGTTGATTCCATGTGGGGTGACTCAGACGTCCCCTCCGGAAGTAGGCCTTGAGGTCAGGACAGTACTCTTGTCTCCCACTCTTTTCCTCTTCCCCCTGTGCTTTCCAGTCTGACAAGTCCACTCGAGGCCTCCTGGAAGTGATCTTCGTGGTTCATAATCAGCCAGCTCTCTGGTACCCACAAGAACCTGGGCAATGTCTCCTGGGACCATTTCCTAGGTGACAGGACCCAGGCTGCGGGATGCTTTCAGGCTCATTACAAGCCTGGAAGAGCAGGTCCCAGCAGCCTGGGACTCTGGAGACCAGCAGGGAGGAAGCAGGGCAAGAGCTTTCCTCTGCGCTTGCTAAATTCTCTGTGCACTTTACCCCAGTGAGTCCTCAGACACGCGGCCAGGCAGGCACCACGTCCTTCTCCTCCGCCTCCTCTGCCTCCTCCACCTCCTCCGCCTCCTCCTCCTCCTCCTCCTCCTCCTCCTTCTCCTCCTCCTCCTCACTGTGCTTCAGCAGGGATGCACAAGCTCAGACAGAGGCCGTGTCTCAGCCAAGGTCACACGGTACAGTGTTGGGCAAAGCTGGTATTTACATCCAGCTCTACCACTTCCATCCCCGGCCCCTGTACTTCAGGGGAAGAGCTCCGAGGTAGCTGGCCAGGAACAGACTGGATCAACACCTCCTGCACAGGTCGAAGATTGGCAGCCTTTATGCTAGAGTTTTTTCTGTGCTAAGGGGAATGGCAGGCATCTTGGAAAAATACTTGAACATCTGGCAACACTGGGCTATATTTTTCAAGGGCCTTGGGCCCTCTGCTGGACTCTGAGGAGCAGCTCCCTTTCCCAAGGTGACATTTTGTGGTCGTCCGCTCCCCTGCTCCCTTCAGCTGCCCTGTAGGACACAGGCTCATGTGGCTGCTGCTCATGGACAACCTCGTGTGCCTGGTTCCTGCCAGTGTGGCAGCTTTTGGCTTATGTGGGGGAGGGGAGCTCAGAGCCAGGGGAGGACACTGAGCTCTCTGAGGGAGCATCTAACCACAGGTGTCTCGCTGAGTTGCTGAGTGACAATGACATATCACTTCCTCTAGCCAGGCCATGTGATGCTCCAGTGGAGACCTGGAGGAGTGGCCCAAGCAGCATGTCCTTGTAAGGGAAAATGATCAGCAGTATGAAGGCCACCTATCAGCCTATTTCTGGGCTGGGGGTTCACCGAAGGCCTCCTAGGGTGCAGACCCTGCGGGAGATGATGGGGACTGAGTTTGTAGGGGAGAAGCCCCCCATTCTGAGTGGGGATGGGCTCCCAGGACAGCTGAGAAGTGGACCTGCAGGGCAAAGGGCTGCAGAAGGGGCAGGCAGGTATGGAGTGCCCACTGGTGCAACTGCCAGCTGCACTGTAAAGTCATCACGGGTCTGTGAGCAGTCCCTGCCCTGCAGGAGTGACAGGCTTAGCACAGTGACAGCCACAGGCTTCTGATCTTACCAGACATCCCCTTGTCTCCTGTGGGTTCTCAGCCACTAAGTGTGCCCCCTTGGGGCACATAACTACCCAGGGCAGGGGGCAGGGAAGCAAAACGGATGTCTTAGCTACCTGCTACGGTTAATGACCTGCATTATCAGTCTCTCTGAACCTCAATGGCCTCCTCTGTAAAATGGGCTAATTCTACCTCCCTTCTAGCAGGATTGCAGCTGTGGCTTGGAAAACATTTCCTTCTCTTTCTCTGCTCCCACACCTTCCCCTGTCCCTGCCCATCAGGAGAAGAGGAGGCAGCTTGCCCAACCCACAGGAGGGAGGTGGCCCCGGGCAGGGTGGGACAAGGCAGGCAGGAGGACTTAATTAAAGGGCGGAAAAGCAGAAGCAGCAGGAGTCCCACTCTCTCTACCTGGAACACTCCCTCAGACAAGCTGCCTGACCCACTACTATTCCAGGATCATGAGGGACTTCCATGGAGCTGCTGAGCGCCTCATCAGGACAGGGTAGGTCTGGGGACTTTGGACAGGGCCACAGGCAATAATCCATTGTGATGAGTATGAGCCCAAATCCCAAGCTCTGCCTTTGGGTAAGTCTTCACCTCTCTGAGCCTCAGTTCTCCCATCTGTGCAATGGGAATAATGATAGTGATGCCTATGAAACTTGTGCAAGGTGAACAAGAAAATGCATGCACCGGGCTTGGCTCAGAGTAAGTGCTCAGGACATGGCAGATAGTTTTCATCATTTAAAAGGACAGAGAACCCAGCAAAGAACTCAGCACCACACAGGACCCAGGACTACGGGAACCCAGGACCATAGGACCCAGTTTTTGGAGGTAGGCAGGCATGTAGGCCAGGTTCTCCTTACACACACAGGCTGCATGGGGAAAAGGAGGCCCAGCCTGTCTCAGGTGCACCCCTGCCAGAGGAGCAGTGGACACTCAGCTCTAGCTGCCTGTTGCAAAGGCGAGAACTCTAGCCCAGATCCTTTCTTTCTCAGAGGGAGTGGAAATCCAGATTTTAATGTGAGACTTTCTGTTTCCATATGGAGACAACACACACACACACACACACACACATACACACACACACACGCTGTATGATGAACCAAAATAAAATGCATTTTCACATCAGAGTCAGTCCCTCAGCCCCTGGATTGTGACCTCCACTCCAGTCCCTCTGGCTTCAGCGATCACAGCTCCCCAAGTTCCAGTCCCTCGACCCTGTTTCCTAATGATGCCACTCACAGCTCAGGACCTTTGCACTTGCTGTGCCTTCAGTTGGGGACGCTCTTCCTCACTTAAGAGCTGATACTTACCTTGTAGTCTTGATTCAAATATCACTTCCTCCGGAAGCCACCCTGCCTCTGTCTCTTCCAACTAAAAATCAGTGACTCTCCACCTACCCCTCCTCCATCTAGGCTCAGGCCTAGAGTTGTTTTGAGTTGGACTTGTGTGTCCATGAGTGTGTGTGTGTGTGTGTGTGTGTGTGTGTGTGTGTGTGTACTTGGATTGAGTGCAAGGGTACTCTACCACTGACCTCCATCTCCAGCTCTTTTTATTTTTTATTTTAAGACAGGCTCTCATTGAGTTTCCAGGCTGACCTCAAACATGCAGTTCTCCTGCCTCAGTCCCTGAGCAGCTGGGATTATAGCTGTGCACCACTGAGCCCAATGGAGAGACCTTTGCTAATGGGCTCACTCTGTGACATCCCATTTAAATCTTCCTAGTTGGACTCTGAATTCCTCCAGCTCATGGTTTAATTTGTCTCTTGCCCAGCACAGGGACAGCCATCTGATCCTTTGCCCCTCACCTGCGAGGGACCATCCCCTCCCTGGGCATCCCACTGTCGTGGCTGGCCTGGCTTCCTATCAGCCAGATCAAACAGAAGCAATCCCATGCCCTCGGTGAGCGCGGGCAGCGCAGCCCCTTCTGACTGTGTCTCTGCCCTTATTCTGAAGCATCCCTGCGAAGGCCGCTCTGTTGCCTGTTTTAGTCATTTCTGCCTCTCCAACAGCTAACACTTATTGATCACTTAATAAATATTCATTGGGTGAATAAATATAAGAAAAATAAGGCAAGAAAAGATCTTCAGAGGCTAATAGGGCTTCCATTCCTGCTCCTAAACTACTACTGAGGAGACACTGAGGTCCATTCTCTCTCCCTCCCTCTCTCCTTCCCTCCCTTTCCCTCCCTCCCCCTTCCTCTCTCTTTCTCTCTCTGCCTCCCTTCGTCCTTCCATCCCTCTCCTGGGCTTCTTGCTTCCTGGCTTTATTCCCTTCTCTTGGGCCAGCTTCCCTCGCAAAGCTGTAATTACAAACTTCAGACAACTCCCACATTGGTACCAGAAATTCATGGAACTTTTCTCTGAGCACTCCAGGGAAACTAACTCTGAAGGCTCTGATTGGCTCAGTTTATGTCACATGGGTAGGACTGGGTGAATCTGATTGGCCTATCTGGAAAGTGTTCCTGACCCCATAGCTAATAGGGTGGAAGCCTCTATCAGGTTGATTGCATAAGGTGGGTGGGCAGACTCCTCAGCCTCACCCTCCTGAAAGAGCATCTACTTGTGTGCAGGTGGAGGTGCTGGCAGTTGGGGATCCAAAAGGTGTCTGTCCTGCTGCACACTGCCTGGGATGCCTTCTCTCAGCCTGTCCCAGCCAGCTGTGGCCAGTGGCTGACCCACCTCCTCCTGTGCGCGTCCGTAGCTGTCATTGCTGCAGGTCTGGTTCATCACTGGCTGGTATCTTCACTGCTTTATCCGCTGGAGCTCTCAGCAGCGGTGGCTACGGTCTGTGGCCTCCTGGTCTTCCTGGCCCTGGGTCTGGTGCCCCCAGTCCGCTGCCTGTTTGCACTTAGTGTACCCACCTTGGGCACAAGGCAGGGTCGCCAGCTGCTCCTGTCCTACAGTACTGCCACCCTGGCCATTGCTGTGGTGCCAAATGTCTTGGCCAACGTGCGTGCCACCGGACAGGTGCTGAGATGTGTCACCGAGGGCTCCCTGGAGAGTCTGCTCAACACCACTCACCATCTGCATGCCGCCTCCAGGGCACTGGGCTCCATTGGGCGAGCAGGCAGCCGGGGCCTGACATTCGAGGTCCAGGGCAATGGGTCTGCCTTCCACCTTCACGTGCTCAAGGTCACTGAACAGGTCCTGGAAGATTTCTCCAGCCTAGAGTCCCTGGCGCGGGCAGTGGCACTGGGTACCCAGCGGGTGGTCATGGGGTTGTTCATGCTTGGCCTGCTGGTGGAGTCGGCCTGGTACCTCCATCGTTACCTGACAGACCTGCGGTTTGATAATGTCTACATGACACAGAGGCTGTCTAGGGAGCTGGCTCAGGCACAGGCCACATACCTGCTGGACTCTCCACCGGCCTGGCTGCTCCAGGTGGCCCAGCCAAAGCTGTCACAGGAAGAGCTACTGAGTTGTCTCCTGAGGCTGGGGCTGCTTGTCCTGCTCCTCGTGGCCACAGCTGTGACAGTGACCACAGACCACATGGCCTTCCTGCTGGCCCAGGCTGCTGTGCAGTGGGCTCAGAAGTTGCCTGTTGTACCCATCACACTCACGGTCAAGTATGAGGTAAGTAAAACAGTGGGCAGATAGAAATTGGTGGGGGGGATTTTCTAGGAGAAAGGAACAGGGAATGTTAAACTTTTGACTTGCAGGTACATCTTCCTTGCTTCTGAGTTACAGCCAGGGGCCCTGAGGCATCAGTCAGTGAACCCCTCTGACCTCCACAACAGCTTGAGGAAGAGGATTCTGTTTCCTTGTCTATTGCACATTAGGATGCTGAGGACCCAGACACCTTAAAGTGACTGGTTCCAAGGTCACATTTCATCAATAGCAAGATATCCTGGGCTCATTTTCCTCATCACCCAAAGGGATGTGGATTTTAACATGTGAAAATGTCTCTAAAAGGATGCAGGAAATTCCAAACCACTCTGAAGATGTTTAATAACCGATGGCTCCCACTTATAGCTCACATTTGGATCTCTGGGTAAAAGGCCCAGGAATGGTCTGCATTAGGAATCAGCCAACTGCAACCTTCCGGGCAAAGCCTACAGTAGGTTTTAGGCTTTGTCAATAGAGCTTTATTGGAACACAGCCTTCTGTCTATAGATTGCTGGAGAGGGCTGCTCTACAAAGGCACAGCTGCCTCGCTGCAGCACAGAATGGGCATTCCGCAACACCGCAAAGATTTAGTACCTGAACGGTGATATATGAAATATTTACTAGGGGGCCCAGCAGGATGGCTCAGTGGTCTAACGCGCCTGCTTAGGAAAGCTTGGGTGGCTGCAGGGCAAGTGGTTCAATCCCCAGCACCACATGCTGCTCCAGCCCTGCCCCCTTATTTATTTATAAAAATAAATAAATAAACAAAAGTTCTGAAACAAGAAAACAATAAAATAAAATAAAAAATTAAAATAAAATAAAATATTTACTAGTGACTTATCATTGGATATACTTATTATCAGATCAAGGTTTGTGTTTCTGGCCTTTCTTTTGCTACAGTCATTTTATTTGTAGCAGTGGGACCACGCACAGAATTCTATTGCAGAAAGCACACCAGAGTGTCAGAGCTTAAGCTAGTAATGTTACTGGTTTATGATCATCGAGTGCCTAGTATATACTAGAAAATTATTTTTCAGATTTTGAGAAATCCACTTAATCAGTTCAGGTGGTCGCTGCCTTTTCCTTTAATGGAATAAGCTAAAAAGGCAATATAGGTTTGTGTTGTTTTGTGGAGTTTTTGTTCAAGTACCAATCTGTCCTCAGAAAATGCTGTAAAATGCATTTCTTAACACAGGCTACAAGAAGAATATTTGCCAAGCAATGTTTTAAGTGTGTACCTGTGTTCCCTCATTTAAAATCTTAGGGAAAATCAAAGGTGCCTTTAGCCAGACATGGCTGCCGCGCATGCCTATAACCCAGCACTCCAGGAGGCTGAGGCAAGAAGATCTAAAGCTCAATCCCAGCCCAGGCCATTTAGCCGCACAGCAGGACCCTGTCTTAAAATATAGAAAGGGCTGGAGGTGTAGCTCAGTGCAGAGGACCTGGGTTCAGTCTCCAGTACCACAAAAACAAACAAACAAACAAAAATCGCACTATTATTTTGTGTAGCATTCAGAAGAAAATGCTGGCCATGTGATATAAAAAGGAAAGCCATATTAATATGCTGAACTGTAGGAGGCTCAAGTCAACAGCCTCCGATGATGCCAGGCAAGCTGGTAACCCACTGCTGTTATGGACTACTGGGCTAAATACACAGCTACTTTTTAGACAAGAAACCATGCCTGCATCTTGTACTCTGAACAACTACAATGAAGACAACCTTATGCAACATATTAACTATTGTAAAAAATAATAATAATAAATTTTAGAAAAGAAGAAAACACTGCCAGTTAAACCTTGACATTATGCTTTCTTATCACTCAGCAGTTTCATCATACCTGTACAAAACAGTTCATTTGCTATTACTTAACATAGGTTTAGTTTCCTATACCTATTGGCTCACTTCAGCTCTCCCTCACATGCTGGACACCCCTCTTCCTGGCTCTGATGTGCCCTGGAGTCTATGGGGTCTAATGCTCAGAGCAGGATTTAGGACCCACCTTGGCTGGGCCTGACCCCTGAGTGAGCCGCAGTGAACCCATTGGCAGCTTTGGGCTGCCATTTTTTCGGTGAGGGTCATCTCCCATGAAGTGTGCCTATCTGATGTGCCAGCGCTGCCTGAGAGTCCTAAGGGCTTACTGAGAGTGAATGTCAGCAGGGCACAGGGGCACACACCTGTCATCTCCGCACTCTGGGAGGCCGAGGCGGGAGGACTGAAGGTTCAATCCCCATTTGGATGACTCAGCAACCTGAGGGAGAGCCCAGTCCAGAATTTAAAAATATAAAAAGAAGTGGTCACCTAGCTCAGGGTGAAGGGTCTAGGTTCAATCTCACCAATGTCAATGTTTTCTTTCAAATATTCTGTTCAGGGCTGGAAAGATAGCTCAGAGGTCTAAAGGTCCTGCTAGGCAAGTTTAAGCAGGTGCAGAGGACTTGGCTTCAATCCCCGGCCTCACGTGCAGTACCAGCCCCACCCGCAGGGTGGACTGAGCCAACCAAAATAAATAAATAAAATAAAATGTTCTGCTCAAAGACAGGAACAATATGTGTGATGCTTAACTCTTGCAAAAAGGTTCCTTTCAGGCTGGGTCGCATGTGGTCCTCCCCAAGCTCCAGGAGGCAGTTGGCCACTTCTGTACCCACTTTGCACATAAGGGCAGGGACCCTGGGGCTGTGCACCGGTTTGAGTCTCCGCAGGTGGGAGAGAAATGCAGCAGCAAAAAGCTTCTGCTGACAGTCTTTTGCTCTTTCTGGAAGGCAGCGTACACGGTCCTGGGCTTCATCCATTTTCTCTTCAACTATCCACCCCCGGAGAGCCCCTTCCTGTCTGAGCACAGGACCTACTCGTGGGAGCTCCGCCTCACCTCTCGAGACTGCCCGCTGCTGCCAGCCCAGGGTCCCCGCACTGCCTCGGCGCTGGCTGCTGGAGCCCTGCAGCTCCTGGCTGGCTCCACTGTGCTCCTGGAAACCTACGCCCGGCGCCTGAGGCACGCCATCGCTGCCTCCTTCTTCTCCACCCAGGAGGCCAGGAGAGTCTGCCATCTTCATGCCCGGCTCCAGCGAACACATGACCGGCACCAAAACCAGCAGCTGGCCAGAGGTCTCCTTCCTGCCCCTGACACCCAGGTCTGCCTGGAGGCACCCAGCACAGGTAGACAGGCCACCTGCCTGCTGGACTCTTCGAAGAACAGAGAACCTTTGCAACACACCTGAGTCGCAAGCGTGGCCTCTGATGCCTCCGTGACCTGGGTGTATAGCGCCGCCTCTCTGAACCTCCATTTCTACATCTGCATAATGACTGCGTGGTGACCATCACCCCAAACCACATCCCATATGGGAATGTCCAAGGAGATCCAGGGCTTGCAAGGCCTGAGAGAACCATGTAAAGTCAAAATAAGAATGCAGGGGCCCGGCAGGATGGTTCAGTGGTCTAAAGCGCCTGCTTGGGAAAGCTTGGGTGGCTTCAGGGACCACGGGTCCATCCCCGGCACTACATGCTGTGCTAGCCCTGCCCTCGGGATGGACTGAGCCAGCCATAAAAATGAGTGAATAAACAAACAAAGGTTCTGAAACAAGAAAAAAAATAAATAAATAAAATAAAAAATTCTAAAAAAAATAAATAAATAAGAATGCAGATAGCTCCAGGTTCCTGAAGGTCACCCAGAGATCAGTAGGGTTTCTCTCCTGCACCAGCTGTTGCACCTGTCAGGTGGAGACTCAGCCCCATGAATTTACCTATGTGCTTCTGGAACTTATTTATATGCCTTTGAATCCTTTGAACTTATTTATATCATCTGAACTTTTAATTTTATAAATAAACGTATTTATTAAATTTTAGATAAAATGTTAACTCTCCAAGGTGAACTCCTTTAGGGGCTTGCCACCTAGAATTGCCAGGATTAACAAACAAAAATAGAAGATTCCCAGGTCAATTTGAATTTCAGATTAACAAGGAAGTACTTACTATTCCTTGACCTCTAGGTGTGTCTCTGACTTCTGCCTGGGTCAGTCATGCACAGCCCATTGTGTGACCATTAAAGGAAGGAAGGAAGGAAGGAAGGAAGGAAGGAAGGAAGGAAGGAAAGAAAGAAGGAAGGAAGGATGGATGAAAGAAAGAAAGAAGGAAAGAAGGAAAGAAAAAGAAAGAAAGAAAGAAAGAAAGAAAGAAAGAAAGAAAGAAAGAAAGAAAGAAAGAAAGAAAGAAAGAAAGACAGCTGGAGCAAATGCAGTTGTTGAAGCTCTTCACTGACATTTATTGGAAATTTTAGAATCAAGCAACATCTCATTCTACAAAAATGGAGTCAGTGTTCCCAAGGGCTGGCAAATAAGCTCAGGAAAGGGCTAAGCAGGAGGGAACAAAGAACAAGAAGTAGATAAATTATATATGTGAATTATATGTAATTGTTGTAAAACATCTAAAATGGTTTTTAAAGGGCTATGAAAAAGTATAAGATATGAGTTTGCAATCTCTTCACCATCCTCGCTGCACTGACAGGAGGAAGTCGCCTTGTGGCTAGGTCAGCCTCAGCCTGAGTGCGCAATCAGAGCCATGAGTAAATAAGAAACCGAAAAGAAATATGAAACTCTGAGTTGATCTAACTATATTAGGCCAATTTTTTAAAAAAATTATTTATTTTAACAATGTTTATATTACATATTTTCATCATTGGATCAGTTCAGATTAATAGATATAGATATAGGTATATAAGGTTGATCAAACAGTTAAACATTAACACTTTCAATAAACATTACTTTTTTTTTGACAGTTGACACACTGCACATTGTCCTCACAATAGTTATACAGAGCACAGGGTGTGGGCATGACACACCTTCCAATTGATATTGGTAAGGAAAGAAAAAAATTTAGAGTTCTTATATTAGGGAGACTATATGATATTTACACACGTAGGTCTGGTTTATTTAACTAATGAGTATATGTTCAATATACATCCATTTATATATGAAGTCTTCCAGCTTATCATTCTTTATAGCTGAGTAATATTCCATTGTATAAAAATACCATAATGTGGGCCAATTTGGATGCTGTTAAGATTTAGATCTAGAACGCCCCACATCTCGTGTATTATGGCAGGGGGTTTTTAGAGACAATGATCAAAGCATGGAGCACTGAACTCACCAGGGGACGATGGCTAATGATGCTGTTAGGTGCTGGAGCCTGGGTGGAAGTGAGTCTCAGGGAGTGGGGCTTGGAAGGGCGTGCTGTTGGCCTGGCTCCACCCTCCTCTCCCCTCTCACTGTCTGTCATGGTAGAGCAGCCTTTCTCCACCATTCTGTTTCTGTTTTGGAGCCAGCTAGCTATGGACTGGATCCCATGACACCATCAGCCAAATTAGACCCCTCCTCCTATGAGTTGAAGAGGTCAGATATCTTATCCCCCAGACAAAAACGACTTACTATACATGCTCCGTCACCCAAAGTTTAATTACCAGTTGTAGTGCTTGATTGATCCTGTCAACTTGAGAAGCTAAGAACTTAACTAAATCAGCTCAGCAATTCCACACCCCAGGGTGTGGGGGTCACAACCTGCAGTGACTCATTACTTAAAGGAGAATGGGGGAGGATGGAGGGCCCCATTCTTCCTTGGAGGAGCTCCAGTCTTTTGCTATCAGTTTGGTTGTCATCTCTTGGCTCTAGCACAGATTCTTGGCTTCTGCTTTGGATCCTTCAGCCTTCTGGTATAGATTCATCAGACTTCTGTTGTAGATCCATCGGCCTCCTGATACAGACTTGTGCAAAACACTGCAGTGGGCTCCAGACCTTGAACCGAATCCTTCTGTCTCCAGTGTGCAGACACCCCCTGCATGCTTCCTCATCTGACTCTATGGCTGAACACTGTAAGCCAATCTTGGAATTTCTTATACATTTGTACATCTTGTGTTACCTCTGTAACTCTAGTAAAACTCTGATACACTGGTAAAAAGAAATTGCTATAGACATTTTAAACCATGGAGGTTCTAATATAAAAAATTAAATCTTTTTAGGACTAGAGGAAAGGACCTCAGAACCAACCCAATAGGAATCTGCCCTCTGTTAACATCAGAAGGGCACAAAATCAGGAAGCCACAATGCAAAGTGTTGACCCTAGGGGTGCGCAGTGTTGGCTGTGTCCATGTGCGAGGAAGATCTCTCTGCAACCAGCACCATGCTGCCCAGGCAAGGTGAGCTGAGTGGCCTGTGGACATGCCAACTCAGTCTCTCAACCTCCCAAGCTAGAGCCAGATCCTGAGCTTTCTGTTTCTGCAGCCCACCAGGGTCTGCAGCAAGGCTGCTGCATTGCCCACCCCAGGGCTGTGCCATCCACATCGCACTCTAAGTGAATGACTTTTCCCAGTCTGTGTGCAGCATGCCTTGTAGCCCACAGGACCACTTACTACAGTAAGCAGCTGACTCTCAGGACCCAGCTTGCAACTCAGATAGTAATAGCAGAAATTAAGTCTCTCCTTGCTTTCAGGTTCCTTCAGAGTTTATTTCTGGTCTGACTTCCTCGATACATTTCTGCAGTTCTTTCTCCACTTCAGATTCTATTAATTCATGCATTCCCTTTTTTGCTTCAGATGTTATCTTTGATCTGAGTTCCTCTCTATGTTTCTGCATTTGTCTATCTACCTCAGATGCTACCAATTCAGAGATTTTGGCTGCCTGATTCTCGTTTTCTACAGTGGCACTATCTCCTGTATTTGTTCTGGGTGGACTCAGGACCTGAGATTGCATCTTACTCCTTCCCTTTCTCATTTTGTATGAACTCTTAACTTTGGTGACGTTATACCATTAGTGTCTATCAAAATTTGGGTCCGGATCCACCAATCATGATCCCGTCCGGATGTGTCTGGCTGGGTCTGGCTGCAGTGCTCAGCTTCTTTCTGCTGTAACTGGGCATAGGCCAGGATGGTCAGCGTGGGTGGGCAGGGTCACAGTTCCAGTGGTTGGTGGCACTGGGGCGGGGCAGGGTCACAGTTCCGGTGGCTGGTGGCGCTGGGGCACAAACCGGAGGAAAGGTGCCTGGGCACAGCCCCTGGGGTCAGTCAGCATGGGCGGGCAGGGGCCGGGTTCCTGTGGCTGGAGCGCGGGAGCGCACACCAGTGGAGAGTTCCTGGGTGCAGGCCCTGCTTTCAGGTTCCTTATTGAGCGCAGGTACATCTGACTGGCAGAACCTGAATTATACTGGAACCCTAGCTGCAAGGGAGTCATAAAAATGTAGTCTTTAGTTACCAACTACTTTAGTGCGGGGAGATATACTTAAATATGTCTTAAAACTTTCTTGACTGACACACATGTACCTTTTACATTGGAGCCCCTCCCACACACAGAGATCCATTCCACTCAAAATTTTAATTAAACTATTCTTAATTTGTGTGATGTATTTTCATATTTTCTATCCTATCTAATCCTGTCCCATTTTATACTATGCCATTTAATCATATAGGATTCTATTTTAGTCTAGTTCACTAAGAAAATTACTGGAGAGAGTTTACCAAATTGAAAACTTTATTGAGAAGGAGATAAGTTGAGAGTTAGAGGGAAGTAAATTGGATGTCAACCTGCCCTGGGAGTGGACACTTTTGATTTGTGGGTCAGGAAGCGTAGAGATAGCGAGGCAAGAGACATCTGGGAGTGCAATTGCCTGGAGTATGCAAGATTAAAACACAGAGGTGGAGAAAGAGTTCAAACGGTTTTTAAAAACCTTAAGTGTTTCCTGGGAAACCCAACAAAGAAGTTATCATTCTACTTTGCTCCCTGATGGCTTCTCAGTCACATGTGGTCCCTGGGGAAGGCCACACAGGTAGAGCTTCCACCCAAGACTCTCCATCCAAGGCTCTATGAAACTGATGGGCAAGGATCCACATTAGCTGTTGAGTTTTCAGCAGGATGGAGAAGAGAAATGCTGTCGTCCACTCATTCCACCCCACACCCTGAAGCTCAGGGATGTCTCCAGGCCATGAGTCACCACCTGCAGGGAGCCAAGCCACACTCCAGCCCCGTTCCTCCCACTCCCCAAGGTGATTGTGCTCATCTAGGAGGGCATCCCTGGTCTAGTGTGGCACCAGCCCCCACCACAGCTCCCTTACCCACAAAGCTGCCCAGTTCCTTATTCACACAAGGACACTTCCACACATTTCTTTTTTTTTTTTTTTTT
>PVJA010011749.1:0-53868 GCA_004027025.1 Myocastor coypus | reverse complement strand
CCCTCCCCTCTCCTCCCTGCCCCTCCCTGCCATGCCCTTTCCCTCCCCTCCTTGTACCCACGCTGTCCTTCCCCTATCCCTTCCCTTCTCTTCCTTTTTTTCTTCTATACTCTTCCTTTTCCTTCCCTCTGTTTCTTTCCCCTCTCTGTTTATCTCTTGTTTTGCTTCTTCTCAATTTAAAATCATTCTCATAGACAGAAACCTGGTAGCTATTTCCATTAAGATGTTGGTTGTTTTCCAAGATATTTTCCATTTAAAATTATAAATGAGCAATTGAAAGACAATAAGTATATCAGTAGGCTAAATATTCCACTTAAAGAAGAAATGCTTGGAGCTTTCACATAGTATAGCTACCTATATACGATGTGCCATATGTTGAGAAGAATTTATGTTTGTGTATATATATTCTGATTAGAACAATAAGAATATTAAGATTATAAAGACATTCTCTCCCACTCCACTAGTTTAACTTTCATACTGTGTGTGTGTCTAAGTGCATAGAAAGAAGGACACTCCTCTGTCACACTAGGATTGGATTTGAGGATGTGCAGAACACGGTTCACGAATCGTGACTGCCAGAGCTGTTCTCTGCATTTCACACTTGTCAGTGGAACAGACTGCACTTGAGTGGCATTTGCATGAACTTGATCACAGGTTTGAAGCAACAACCAGAAATGATCTGGTCCAGTGGGAATTTTAGTGATGTTCTTAAACTCTGGAGCTGAAAAGACCTGGAGCATCAGGCCTCCTAGCTCCAAGCCTGCAAGGACAGATGAGGCCACCAAGGAGAGTTTGGCGGGCAAGGTGGCTCCCTTCCTCGCTAGAGCAGGGAAGGCAAGAAATCTTCAGGCTTATTTTTGCCAAGTCTTGGTCCTCATTTTCCCTTGGTAATTCTTGCTTTCAACTTTAAAAATTGATAAGTGTAATATATTCATTGCCATAAAAAAAAAAAAATCTTTTCCCCAAGCTGCCTATTCTAATGGCAAGGCATAGTACTTTTTCAGCTTTTAGGAGAAAGGCAAGAAAATTCAAACACTTTCTTGCTTTTCAGATAATCACCTTCCAATTTATCTTCTCCTGTTCTGTCCATCATTTCACAATGCACTCGGAGAGAAGGCTTCCATTTGCTGGGACATGAAACCATCCAAATAATATTGGGCACTCTGCTATGGTTTATTTATAGCAATATTTTCTTTTCCATTTTTATGGTTTACTCCTTTCTTTGGACAAATAGAAAAAAAGCTTACATTGCTACCTTTTAAATGTCAGAACTGTATTAGTCCCTTTCCTGTCACTAGGACAAAAACACACACCTGGAACTTAGAAGAGGAGAGGTTTATTTTGGTTCATCGTTCAGTCCAAAGTCAGCTGGCTCCACGGGAGGTTGTCACAGTGGACAGGAAAGGGAAGGGAAAGCTGTTCAGTCTAAGGCAGCAAGGAAACAGAGAGAAAAGAGGGAGCCTGTGCCAAGAACGCAGGCCATGTCCTCAGTTAAGCCACCTCCTTTGGCCAGGCTCTAGCTCTGAGCAGCACATTTAGACATACACTGTGTAGCACATTAACCCACCAATGGGTATAGGACTTTCAGCTAATCATTTTCCAAAAGCTCTAACATTGAACAACATGAGTCCTCTGGTGACATTTAGATCAAAACCACACAGGAACATGTATTGACCAACAAATCAACTGTCGCAAACCAGTTAAAAAAAAAAAAAAATACTGAGAATTCTGGAAATGGAAATTGTAAAATGACTCCAGGGCAACTTTTAGGGCATACAAGAAACAAGTAAAGATAAACATTTTCAACAATTTATAACTGCTGTCTTAGTCACTTTTTCACCCTGTGACAAACTGACACACACACAACTTTTGGGAGGAGAGGTTATCTGGTTCCAAAGCAAAATCAGCATGGCAGAGGGAAATGGTGGAAGAAATGGTGCTTAGTACAAGGAGCAGAAAGAGAAAGAAGGAGCCAGGAACAAAAATGTGCCCTCTCTGGTCATCACCCCAGTGCCCGCTGCCAGCAGCTCCCATCTTCTAAGAGCACCCTCAGCCACTGAGCTCACCATAAAAGAATTCAGTGGTAAGTACAGTGTTGAGTGATCCAATCACCCTCCACACAGATGAGAATCTGGGAGACAGTTTAGTCCTAACCATAGCAATAGCTTAACAAACTCAATGTATATAAAATCACAGTGATCTACTGTATACATCTAAGATAAAATTAACCTGATTAATTAGGGAACTGAATCTTTAAACTTTGTGTATGGAAGAATTAATTTATCATGAAATGTTCATTATTTCAGTCTCAGAAAAATGTTACACATTTAAAGGAACATTGTAAACTTTTAAATTCTTCTGGTTTGTGTAGTGCTTTCTAAAATATTTATGAGAATATTCGTAATAAGAAAAGGGGGAAAAAAGAAACAGTATCTGTGAGTACATTATCTACTTCAAACTAAAGTATAGTATTAGTTGTACCATGATTGGGACAAAATTGTCTTGTACCTAAACCTTAAAAGAGGAAACAAATAATTCAGTTCAGGATTTTAGAGGGTTCAGTACAATGTCAGTAAGTTACAAGGCAGGAACGTGATGGTAGAAGGTGTGGTACAGAAAGGTTCCTTAGTTCATGGCTGGGAGAAAGCAGAGCAAAGAACCAGCATCAGGAAGAAAGCCCGAGGGGCCACATATAGTACCTTAGATCATGTCTGCACGACCCACCCAGACACACTATAATAATGTATTTTGAGATGCTCCCAAATCAACTAAGTTGACACAATCAAGATTAACTGTCATATCCACTGCTTGTCAGTGTGATATCCAAATGCTTATCCTTAAACCATATTTAATTCTGAAATAAAGACAAGGTCATAACTTCACAAAACATGGTACAAATAACTTGCGTACACCTGCAAGTACAGCATTTCCTTCCATGATGTTTCAACGGTTCCAACACTACTGAAAAGCCCAAGTCCAAGTCTTATCTGGAACTCCAGGCGAAGTCTTATCTGTGAACCTCTGATAAAATAAAAAGCAAACTACATAACCTCAAGGCAGTGGTACATGGTAAATATTCCTCTCTTGCAAAAAGAGGAATAGCATGTTAGAAAATAATTGCATCAAGGCAACACCGAAACACATCATGACAAACATTAAGTTCTTACCTCTGTACCTGATATCCAGGGCATCAAGTGGTAACATGTGGGTTCCAGAGGGTTGGTCTGGCTTTACCTTATGTCCTTGCTTATCGCAACCCCCATGTCCACTCTCTATGCACATTTTGGAGCTAGCCTAAATAGAGTTTTCATGCACCTAGAATCTCCAAATTTTTGGTGTCTCCATTGAATATTTGGCTTGATTCGTGCAGGTGAGAGGACTGACCTGTTTGGGACTAATTGTCTTTCTTTGAAATTTTGATAAAATTCTCTTTGTCTCCACAGATTTTGCCTTCTGTATGCTACTAAAATAAGTATGATGCAGAAGGTAGCAAGGTCTGATGTCAGTAGAAACAGTGTACAAGTCTTATTTCCCATAGCTGCAGAAGCTTCTGAGTTCCTGGATGGCTGAATGCAGTGAAACTTGTTTTTGGGAAGCAAAGGTTTAGGGATCACTTCTTGATCAGAGGGACCAGAGACTTTCACCTCAATGAAAGGCTTGCAAATTTGTACTCTTGAGTCTTCAGGGCATCTCTTTTTTCTTGTGACTGTATTTGTTTCTTTATTAGTGGTGCACTGTGCTCAGTAGAAGTCTCTGGGCCTACTCTAACTGTGTTTTATTTGGGTCTATAATTTAAATGTTTCACATTTTTGTGATCCATTTTCTGTGTCCAGTTTTCATTGGCTAAAATCATCCAGCAATACCCATGCTACTGCCCAAATATTGTGTTCTCTTGAAATTTTGTCTTGAAAATTTAATTACTTTAATCTTAATAGTACAAAAGTTTCAGATTTAGACAAAATGTAACATACCTCTAGAGTGTAAAATAAAGAGCCTATAGTTCAATTGCCAATTGAATCCTTGTGTTCAACTAAGATGTATCTTGATTCTGGCTTTTGTTGTCCTTATTCCTGTCAACATCCTGATCTTCTGAAGTTTGAGCTAAATTACCTATCAAGTTGTGTTTGTGTAATTTGAGGAATTATCTATTGCAACTTAGAAACATTTCCAATCTCTTGCTGCAAATCAGTCTCAAAAGTTTCCTGATCAGGGCCCGGCAGGATGGCTCAGTGATCTAAAGCACCTGCTTGGGAAAGCTTGGGTGGCTTCAGGGACCGCGGTTAGATCCCTGGCACCACATGCTGCGCCAGCCCTGCCCTCGCGGAGGGCTGAGCCGGCCATAAAAATGAGTGAATAAACAAACAAAGCTTCTGAAACAAAAAAAAGTAAATAAATAAAATAAAAAATTCTTTAAAAAAATTGTTTCCTAATCACATAGGTACAATCACAGCAATAATTCCTACTCTTATTTTTTTGTTTTGTTTTGTCAAAGGGGGGCTACAAATGAAGGACCATTTTGTAGTGAAAAAATATTTATATTATACAAAGTAGTTATAGTAGATATACAGCTACATTCTCTTAGTTCAATAAGAAGAAAGATTTGTACTAATAGTGTTTAGACAAGATAACATGTCTGCATGTTGTACTTTGAATAATCACTATGAAAACAACAATATGAAATGTACTAATTATTGTAACTGTCCTCCTAACCTGTTTTAAAACTGTCTCATTGCTATTTTTTTCTCATTAAAGTTAATAAATAAATAATCCCCACTCCTGGTACCATCTTTCTGTATTCATGTACTCATTATTTGAATGAAGCATGCAACCACAAGCAAAAGTAGGAACTCTTTAATTTTCATCATACTGCCATGGGTTTCAGTATATAGTTAATGAGTTCTTATGCAGGGGTACCAAAATGAAAGTTTGTGGGAGGGCACAGGCACTTAGGCAATGGCAGCACAGAGGTAAAACAAGGGAGCAGTACTGAAAAGAAAAAGCTCAGTATCACTTATAATACTTAATATCACTCCTTCAGGTCTCAACTAGACTCATCTAAAAGTGCAGTTAGTCAACTCTCTAGGCAGCTCCCAAGCCTCTGATTGTCTTGCATCCAAGTACTAACCATCCTGGCTTGTCCTCTATAATCAGAAGAGATTGGAAAAGTTCAGTCTCTTATGGCTGTAGACTGGGCAGCTCTCAAGCTAATCAGGTTCACAGAGTTGCGTTTAATTCTTCAAACTAGAAGAAAGTCTTGATCTTTTCAAAAAGATCTGTACTCAGTATGTGTGAAGAATAGCTGTAAGGGTCAGAACTGAAGAATTAAAACAGACCCTCTCATAAAAGGCCACATATGATACATCCAAGTACCTGGGCATTGCAGTACATGGAGCTTCTCCTTGTATTTTTATAGTGATTTTGTGATTTATAAGACTACAAGTTTAATTTCTTATTCTAAATAGATACCTAGAAGAAAAATTTCTGAAGATGTTTCTCCCAATCTTTTTAAGTATTTCCACTTTGAGAAGGTCTATCTTGTTTTGTTCTTACAGGTCTTCCCCATCTTTATGCTACCCTAATTTAGGTGTTTGATCATCTTTGACTTTATTTTTTCATGTGGTATGAAAAAATAATTAAGCAGATTCATGGTCTGTTTCTATTATTAGTTTTGCCTCTCACAATAAATTCTACTACCAATATTTTTCATTAATCATTGATAGTCTAAGACTCAAGCCAATAGCTTTCAACACTGCCAGTTCTGCTTATAACTCACTACTGTTATGGAATATTGGACTATGCATACAACTACTTTCTCTCAGTTCAATGAGAGGAAATATTTGTACCAATAGTGTTTAGAAAAGTTATCATGTCTGCATCTTGTACTCTGAGCAACTACTATGAAGACAACAACAACGACAAAATAAATAAATAAGTAAATAAATAAATAAATAATACTACCAAGATATGATGACTATGAAGTATAGACAAATCCATTGATCCTCTTAGATCCAAAACCCCAGCAGTGTCTCTTTTTGTTCATATTTTTGTATTGTGACTTTTCAGGCCAAGTTCCTCTGGGTCCACTGAGAAGCAAATAATAGATGAGACTAAAAGCAAAAAGACTCACTGAAGAAATTTCCATTAGAAGAAAAAGGAAGAAATTGAAAGTCCTTTCGCATTGTTAAAAAGGCCTGCCATTTCTTAAGGAAAGAGGAAATTAAAGCAATTGGCTGTGTCCAGTTCCGAACTGGGCCTAGTTACTGGAAATATTATCCCAGGCTGTTAGAGGGCTCTCAGGTCAAAGCAGACTATTTCCTACATCTTGTATATGGCTCTGATTCAGTGTTCCTGAAATTCAGTCATTGCTAAAATGTGGTGTACAGGAACTGAGATCTTTGAACATGTATGGTAGCAGATTTGGAGTATTGCAACTGGAGTGCCTCTCAACTACTCACTGACATGAGTTTTCTCAGTTGTCATATATGTCCTCCTCAACTGGGAGATTTGTCTCCCCTCTGCAGTCATCTATGTCAGGCTTGTGATATATTTAGGAAACATAACTGACTTTGTATACATTCAGAAACTGAAGCTTATATTTCCAAGTCCTTTCTTCCCTTCTTTTAATGTTCTTTCAGAACTGAGATGTCATTTATATAGCCTGAGATGAACACAAAGAAGTTTGCCAGAAGAAAAAACAGTAGACCTGAAAGACCATGGCATTAAAAACATGGAGCAAACCTTTTGGCGATCTTTTTGTCCAACATCACAACAGGGAATTGCACCTGAAAGACTGACCCAAGCCAACACTGCATGGAGCAGAAACATCCGACCAAGCCCTGCCCTGAATCCTGATTGAAAGGATAATGAATATATGCAAGTATGGGACTTTTAAATCACTAGGTGGGGTTCTAATCACATTTATACACTTGGTTGTCTATAGGGACCTGCCTTCATACCCCGGTTACATATACGAAGTGTCTCAGAGGAGCCCACAGAAGGGGTAGAGAAGGCATGGACTACTGGATCACTTGCACATAGCATTTCAACAGAAATAGGAAATGTCATTTCTTACAATGTGGAAGTTGATGTCTTCTACAGGAACACAATCTTTATTTTTTTAACTTTTTTCATTTTTTTAGTAGTTCTAATAATAAATAGCAATGAGACAGTTTCAAAACACATTAACAGGACAGCCACAATAAATTTTTTTATTATACCCAGCTCAGCCTGCCCTGGGGGTGGGGCTGGTTCAGCGTGTGGTGCTGGGAGTCAATCTGCAGTCCCTGTGGTTGCCTAAGCTTGCCTAAACAGGTGCTTTCGACCACTGAGCCATCTCTTCAGCCCCTGGCCACAATGATTAATACAATATATACTGTTGTCTTCATCGTAGTTGTTCAGAGTACAAGGTGCAGATAAGATAACTTTTCTAACCACTATTGGTATAAACATTTCTTCTCATAACTATTTATTCATTTATTTATTTATTTATTTATTTATTTATTTATTTATTTATTTATTTATTTATTTTGCAGTACTTGATTGAACTCAAGACCTTGTGCTTGCCAGGCAGGCACTTGTACCACTGAGCTATCTCCCTGGCCCTCATAACACAATCTTTAAGTACTTATAGATTGAATCTTTTTCATCTGGAGCAATTTTCCCTGATGGATAATTCCATTAAATATCTTTCAAATGTGTCTTAATCGTGGTTCAGTTACTTTGTTCTTTCCATTCTCAGATCTTTAATCAAATTTTCCTTAATTTCATAATCTTGAAATTATTTATTGTTTTGATGGAGGGCAAGAGGAGTGAGTCACTTTGAGCATCTAATCTACATTCTGGAGTCAGAATTCCATTCATTTACATTCTAATCCTATTTATGCATTCAATGTTTTGTATATTGACAAGATAACTTTCATGCATAAAGCCTTATCATGAGTCTTAAGCACATTCTATTAAGAGCTTACAGTACAGTGAAGTAACGAACACTGGAGTGGGTATATCCGCCATGAGCCCAGGTGAAATGAGAGATTGCAGTGCTGGATTTGATCACAGAATACAATTCTCCTTTATCATATGAAGTGTGATGATGGTATTACCAGGAAGCAGAATGAGCCTTAGGGCACCCCATATTCAACATTTGCTCACTGAAGTGTTTACTGAAAAGTCTTGGGTCTTATACTATGAGTTTGGTTTCAGTAACAAATCATTGCCTTTCTTTTTTATGTATCTAGTACAGGGCCTACAGGGTCTCATTACATAGACCAGACTCATAGTGATCCTCCTGTTTGCAGTCTCCTAAGCACTGCGATTACAGGCTTATGTCACTACACCCAGGCTCACTTACCATCTCAGTGCACCCCAGAGGGTTGGGCCGGCAAGATGGCTTTGTCTTTCATAAGTGGGGAAAAGCAGGAGTCAAAGTTTGAAAGACCCAGAGATGTTAGCAGAAAGTCTTTTAGCAGGCCTAGAGCTCTGAGTTGGTTTTAGAGTGCAGAGATGCCTCTGGTTCCCTGATAATGTAGAACTGGATGCGGAGTGTGTACAGTTTATGAGGACATGTACATCAAAATAATTTTTTGGCCAATACTGGAAAACTGATGACGTTTCTTAAATACAATAATGGTAAAATATAAAGAAGAAAGTAATGACAATGCAATACTGACTTGAAAATTGATAGGATGTAGGTGATGGGAAATAAGAGAAGACTAAGGCCATTTCTAAATTTTGCTTATCCTGGGGCCTAATATTTACTTATTTCCAATGAAATCAGATAAGCAGCCTATTAAGCATTAAAAAGAAAACCTATGGCTGTTAATGGCAATAAAAAGTCTTTATTGGAAACTTACTCATTTGCTTCTGATATAGGTTTATTAGATGACAGGTAGCACCTCATAGCACTTAAAGAGTATTAAAAGAGCTCATTTCTAGTGAAGATGTAATAAAACTCTTCTAGCCCCATTCCCAAGAAAGTCAGAAAAAATTATTATGTGACATTTCAAAATAAAAACTAATTTATGAAGTTTTCTGGATAATTTTGAAATTTTATTCTGCATAGTACCTGAATGACTTGCATGGGAATCCCCTTAAATTCACATTGAAATCCAGCTTGCTCGTTAGTTGGGGATTTTAGTGCCACAAGCTCTATCAATCACAAACTTTCTGGGTGGTGACGGGCTCTCTGGTCCTCTCAGCTGCATTCTTTCTCCTCTTTAGCAACAGGTTTTACTGACTTATCTACTGGCAAGTACTTCTTTTCAATAAAAGATATACATTTAATTCAAAATTAAAATGCAGTGAAAGGAGCTGGGGAGATAACTCAGCAGTCTAAGCGCCTGCTTGGCAAGCTTAAGGACCCTGGTTCAATTCCACTATGTCAGCCACCAGACCCTGGCATAGTGGGACACTCCTGTAATTCCAGTACTGGTACTGGAGAGGCTGAGACAGGAAGACCACTATGAATTTGGGCTGTATAGAGAGACCCTGTACCAAGTAAATAAATACAAACATACATAAAAGATTTTTCAAAAACAGAACAAATGAGAGATAAATGGACTTATGGGTTTCCTTCAGGGTTTCAACATTAAATAAAACTCAACCTTCCCAAAATTTGAGAAAAAAAAAAAAAAAACCATCATTAATTTCTCTCCTTATTACTTTGTTCCCTCATGAAACTAATGTAGATTAAAATTACATCAGCTGCTATTTTTCCCTGATGGTATTTGTGATTTAAAAGTTTTTGGAATAAACACATGAAGTGTTAAATTTTCAGTTTTTCAAGGGTCAAGAAGCACAGATTTTTTGCCACTGGAAAGATTGTCACCATCCGTGAGATACTAAGTGACAGGGACATCATTAACAGGGAGCCACTTTGGGCAAGGGATCTTCCATGATTTGCAATTCTCATCACACCAGGGATCACTGACTTTTTGGATGTAGAAAGCTCTCAGTTGGCTTCCTCTGTTCCGGTTACTTCCTGAAACTTAACTGTGAGCCCTGCACAAGTGGACTTAATCAGTTATGAAGAGAAATCAAACAAGAAGTTCCTCTGTCAAAAGTCAGTAGGATTTGTGAGTCAAACCTTTGCTCTTTATAGAAATGCAGTGAAATTATTATTTAGCACTGCTCCTTTCTAATGGATGCCTCAATATTGGAAAAAAAGAGGCAGTTGACTGTATAATCTGGAAATAAAGGAAAAACTATCAGATGTAGGCACAAGAGAAATAAACACACTGTACAGCATAATACTGTTAATTTACCCCAAGGGAAAAGAAACACAGGGACTGTTATCATTGTACTATTAAAACAAATCTTTCAAAGATCCAACACAGACAATTTTAATATTAAGCCATCTCATTAGCAGTTCATCATAAGACTATATGGACACAAATGAGATTAGAAGTAATATTTCTGAATGATACCTAAGCTCTGCATCTGTGTGGACTTGGAAATCTTGATTAAATTAACATGACCTATTGTAATTAAAACTCAGCTAAGATAGAGTCCTGAAGACAATTTATGGTCTTGGGCTTCTGCAGAGGTGCATGACCTGGTGAATCATTACCCGAGTGTCTGCTACAGTTTCAAGGCTCTCATTGTTATTCTAGTGATAAAAACACCCAGTGAACCAGTTCTGAGGAGCAAGCATGTTTATCAAACTTTGCTAATTGGGTTATCCTTTCACGATCTAATAGCTCTGCTGGAGAGACCATACGGAAGGACTGCACTACCAAGCAAGACTCCAATTAATTTCTACTGAAAAGGAGTTTTTACTCCCTTAAAAGACTGACATTGAGAAAAAGTGTATTCTTTCAATACAGATTAAACCTGAACCTTACACTATGCTATTTCTCTCACTTACATCTCTTTGACCACCTACATCTGGTTGTGCCAGTAGCCTTAATTCCTAGATAAAATAAAGGCTCTGTTAACTATTACACTTGGCAAAGCACGTTACAGTGCATGCATGGGCATTGTTTTTGTGAGTCTTTCACGTCTTGCACCTACAGTTTTTGTTTCTCCTTTACTCTTCTTTCAGTGACTAGGACTGAAAATAGGATCTTTAAAGCATAACTTATTTTTAAAATCAGTTTTATTTAGGTGTATTTCTCATAAAATGAGAGTTACCTTTCCAGGTGGACAGCTCTGTGAGATTTCACAAACAAAAACAGAACATGTGAAGGGCTGGACTGATAGCTCGGCAGATTAAAACACCTGCTTAGGCAGAGCACAGGGGCCAGGGTTCAATCCCCTGCGTGCCGTGCTGGCCCTGCCCCCCAGGGCACACTGAGGCAGTGATTGAGACTGGGCGTGGTGACACATACCTGTAATTCCAGCACTTTGGAAGGCTGAAAAAAGAGGAGGATCACTACAAGTCTGATTCACATAGTGAGACCCTGCCAGTGGTTCTCAACCTTTCTATTGCCGTGACCCCATAATACAGTTCCTCATGTTGCAGTGACCTCAAACCAAAAAATAATTTTGGTGGCTACTTCAAAACTGTAATTTTGCTACAGTTATGATTTTCCGATGGCTTTAAGCGACCCCTGTGTTTTGGTGTTTGACCCCCACTGGGGTCTCAACCTACAGGTTGAGAACCGCTGCGTGTAGACCCTGCCCTAGATACAGAAAAACAAAACAAAACAAATGAGTATGAGTAGCCATGAATGCAATCCAACTGTAGGCTGTTTGTTCCTAGACGTTCTTTAAAAATGACAAGTTAAGGAGTGATTGACACAGTAAAAAATGGAGACTCCTCCCTTTCACCTTGTTCTATTTGGTGACAGAAGGTAGTTAAAAGTGACACTGAATATCAAAAGCCCAAGCTTATTCAGTAGTCCAAGAGTGTAGGAATGGGTCTGGCACCCAAGTCTGCTTTGAGCTGGTCAGGAGTGGGAAGGTGTACGGACATGGAAATGAAGAAATAAAGAAAGGTGGAGAAGCCAAGAAAGAGGAGAAATATCCGTGTCTTCTCTGAGAATAGGTAGGTGTTCTAGGAATTTCTCCTTCTGTGCCTTCTTCCGGCATTGCCATGGCAATTGTCAGGTGGTCTGGCATGGGAGAAGGATGCCATTTGGCATGCTCATGGGACTTGGAGTCTGTGAGGGGACCTTGAGGTGACCATCTTAGAGCTAGCTTGCTTCCGCTTGGTCTGATCATAGAGGATGCTCAGATTTTAAACATTTTGCGATAGCGGGTCAGTATAGTCATGAAACTGACAAACAACATGGGTTGATTAGAGTGAGCACGGAGATGTGAGATGAAAGCAGCTTGGAGGGGAAACATTTTAACTCCTCTTATCACATCCTCTCTCATGCCGAGGACTACAGTCACCCTCTTTTTTTTATTTTTTATTTTTTTGTGGGACCTGGGTTCGAACTCATGACCTTGCACTTGTCAGGTAGGCACTGTGCCACAGAACTATCTCCCTGGCCCCAGTCACCCTTCTTGTTTTTCTCTATTTTTCACATTTTAGAAATCTTGTCTAGAAGAAGACTACCTTACACCATCTGCACTTGTGCAATTTGCTTAGTCCAATTAAGTTATAGAACAGTAATTATCAAACGCAAGTGATTTGCAGATTGGTGGAGCTTATAAAATATGAGAGTAGATCCAGTGCCAAGCCACCGTAAATCAGTATTTCTTAGGTGAGAACTCTTTTCAAAAGGTTGAAAGGCACTGAAAGAATACTTCCAGATATAGAATACGCCATGAAGGGACTCCATGGAGAACACTGGTGCTGATAAAGCATCTCTGAACAACAACGAGCTCTTCAGGGGAGTGGGGCGGCTGGTTCTTTATGCCCCAGAGAAAGATGGGCAGGGTAGCTGGCTGCAGGCTGCAAAAGCTGCCGATTGCTTCTTGTAGACATCGATGCATCTCTGGAACATTTTCTTTCATATTAGAGTACCACCTCAACTCTTAATTTTCTCTGTTTTTCCACGTGCAATATGTATTCGGAATGGCTCAATTGTATAACTAACGATTATCATAGCTCACGTGAGTTTTTGACGATTGCCTGACTCCCAAAGGCTTATGTAAGGCAGCTTTGTTCCCCATTCAGAGGCATTGAGCAACGATAATACCTCGAAGAATTGAGGCTTAGTAAGAGACGATTAAGTCATACGAACGAACGTATTACTGAATTTCTTGAGGGACTGAAAAAGTTCACTAGGGAGTTCATTAGGCCCGGTAGGACTGAATTAATTAGTGCAGCACAGGCTTTTTTATAAAGCAGTCTACCTTTCTTTACCATTCATACCCATCATCCACCTGCCCACACTAGAAGTCTAACAGATGCCAGATTCAACTCCTCGGCTGCAGAACTATGATCTAAAATAAACATCTTTCATCTGTAAATTACTCAGCCTCAGGTGTTTTCTTAGAGCAATAGAAAAGAGGGCGAAGCAAAATATATTAATATTCCTCACATAGCTGCCTAGATTGTTGTATGACAGCATGTTGGCTCTCTCTCTCTGTCTCTGTCTCTGTCTCATTCTTTTGCTCTCACTCTCTAATTCTTTCTATGTTGCTGAGGACTACATACAAGTCTCATACATGCCAAGTGGACGAACTACCACTAACCTATATTCCCAGGCTCTGAAATTCTAATTCTTAACATTTTTCTTTTTTTTTTTTTAAATAATTTTTATTTTATTTATTTATTTTTTTCTTGTTTCAGAACCTTTGTTTGTTTATTCACTCATTTTTATGGCCGGCTCAGCCCGCCGCGAAGGCAGGGCTGGCGCAGCATGTGGTGCCAGGGATGGAACCGCAGTCCCTGAAGCCACCCAAACTTTCCCAAGCAGGTGCTTTAGACCACTGAGCCATTCCGCCAGGCCCCAACATTTTTCAATAATGCGATATACTTTTGTTAATTATAGTCGCATGTCAAATAATAGATCTCCTTAACTTATTTCTTCTATTGAAATTTTGTGCCCTTTGACCAACATAATGGGGAAGAATGCTTTAAAAATAATCTAAACTGCCAATATTTAAAACTAATGACATTTTACATAAAATACATGAACTTCTTCCTTTAGTGAAATCTATACAATTACACAAATTGGTGCAGTTAATGTAATGTGTAATACTATATATCTGCGCGTAATTTCAATTATGGTAGTGGCCAAAACTAGCTCTTTCAGGAAAGGTCACAAATTTGAGACTGGATTTTATTTGTGAAACTTGGACCTTGTTACTTTGGTGAACGTTAAGGTTCGGTTTTGGTAGTAAAACTGCAGGTATGAAGCATTAGCTGCTCATTTAGGTTTTAAGTCCTACAGGGATAGTTATGAATCATACACAGATCTGCATTCTGCACTTCATTAGTGACCCTGAGTTGGTCTCTATTCTTTTCTGTGATGGCCATTGGCTTAGGAAATGTGGGGCATTGTGGCAACCAGGAGACCACAGACGGCATGCGCTCAAGAACGTGGCAGCTTCCTCTTTAAGTAAACTTTTTGGAAGGCTTTGGTTATATCACCTAAACACCCAGGATGAAGCTGATGTAAAGCTTATGGTAGTCAATATTTACATTTTTTAAGTCTGTGTATAACAGATTGTGTCTAGAAGGTGTTTTCCCTATAGCCCCAGAAGTATACTCCCAATTATTCATTTAAGGAAATAATTAGACAAGCACTTTGTAACATTCCAATGCCTGAATTTTCCTAGTTTCTCTCTTCTTTATCTAGTATTTACCTTACTGTTTTCTGTTGTTCTTCCCTCAGTAGCACAAAGCCAGAATCCAGAGATTTCTTCCATTTCCAGAGCTAATGCCAACCAAGCAGAGGCAACCACAGTTCAATGCCCACGGCCTTAAGTATTCCAGCAATTAGCGCATCAGAACACAGAATGATTTTTACTTTCAAATCACTCTGTGAAGTAAACAGAGGAGATGCATCAAAGGAAAGAATAGGGGCCCAGGGGAAAGTGTGTGTGTGTGTGTGTGTGTGTGTGTGTGTGTGTGTATGTGTGTGTGTGTGTGTGTTGTGTAAAAGTTATGATAAATATTGAACATATACAAATACCTGTGGTCAAGGATATTTTTAGATTGCTCCAGTAAAACAGATTAGAGCTATGGGATAAAAGGTATTGGAGAACCTATGCACATTTCCTTATAAAGATGTCATTGCTCAAGATTTGCACAATCGCAATAGTAAATAGAGGGTGGTTTTTATCTGCCAACACAAGTTTCAGATTCTGACATAAAAGCTGCAAGTCCTTCCGAAGACTTTACCTGTTGCTACATGGTTGGAAACAGGTGCTCTCAGTGGAGCTCAGGAAGCGAAGCTCTTCCTCTCTTCCCCAAGTAGAATGATTCTCCTGCTTAATCTTCATTCCTTATCGTCTTTTCTCCTCTTTCCAGCAAATAGGATTGGAATAGGAGGTGGTAACTGTGAAGTGAATATTCGAACTCTTTCTGTGAAAAGATACTAGCTGATCCAAAATTCCACCCTTGTTTACCATTCTTGACAATTTGTGCTTTTCTGAATCTACACCCACCTGACTTGATTTGACAAGTGTCAGAGGCCTGGCCCAGAGAAATCTACAACTGATTTGTAACTTGTTTTGCTAGTGAAGAGTTACATAGTGTTATGGTTTATGTCTAGTTGTCCCCACAAAGCCTCATGAGTCAGGGGGCAGGGACTTCTAGAGCTTGAGACTTGATCCATGATCCCTGGGATTATGGGTTTTAGTACTGATGGTATTATGGGTCTAAGTACTTCTCAGATTATGGGTGTAGCCTAAGGTGGAGGTTGAGGCAGAGAGCCTCAGTGGAGTATACAGAGAGACAGAGAGACAGACTAGAGCTGTAGCTGTTGCGCTCTGCTGCCGTGTTTGATTGGCTGCCTCTGCCACCATTTTGTTGCTGTTCCGCCGCCATGAACTGGATGCTGTCTGTCCTGCTCCACTCAGCCTTGGGCCAGCTGAATATGCACAGAAACCTCCAGTAACTGTGAGCCAATAAACCTTTCCTTCCTTCATTTTGAGTGTCGGATATTTGTCCCAGCAACAAGTAAAAAGTAACTGCGACACATAGACATTGTGTAGTACTAGGCGAAACAACATTGATTTTCTCTACTCTGCCATCATGCTGCCAGACACCGACGTGAAGCAAAAGGAGAGAGGCCATGAAAGTTCTGAGGGTGGAAAGGAAAGCACTGGAAGGTTATAGGAAGGTCCTGGAGGTATGGAAACGAAGGCCCATCCCTCTCTGTGTCAGCTACTAAGGCAGGAGCCCCTGCAGTGTCAGTCCCGACTGTGGGGAAACTAGGTTTTCTTCTGTTCTGTCAAGATATTGTGTGGATCTCCTGTTCTTCAAGTTGTACTTATGGTATTAAGTTTACTGCTGTATTGGAATTTTCTTTCTAATATTATCGACATGTGTAAAAGATGAAGAAATGAAGGATGAAGTACTTTTACACAAACCAGATAGGAAATAGATTACAACTGAAAAAATTTACATTGTTAATATTAAATCTCTCTCACACACACATGCACACACACACACACACTATATGAGAGAGAGAGAGAGAGAGAGAGAGAGAGAGAGAGAGAGAGAGATGATGGGTGGGGTAGGGGAGGTCTTCAGGGTGTTCTGGATCTCACTACTAGATCAGACTGCCAAAAGTTGAGATCACAAGCACATGCCATGCCCAGTGTCAACTGTTGTCTCAGCAAGCTCCCAGGACACAGCAGGCAGGCAGACAGACAGGCCCCAGGATTAAACCCCCAGCCCCCTGTGCCTGTTCTAATCCTCTGAGCTACTTGCCTTGACATATATGTATATATGATATATATATGTATATATACATATATATATACATATATATATCATATATACATATATATACATATATACATATATGTATATATATATTTTTTTAATTTAATTTTCCTATGATGCTGGATATTGGACCCAAGGTTTCAAATGTGCTAGGTGGATTATACCTGATATTTACCTTTTAAAATAAATAATTTAAATGTTTTAAAATGACGGTATAATTGTGTATACTCTTTTTTATTATACAGATTTTTGATTTTGAATAAAGTTCATTTTGAAGATTTTGGGAGCTGGAGAGATAGTTCAGCAGTCTAAGCACCTGTCTAGCAAATGCAAGAATCCAGATTTAATCCCTGGTACTGCACTATGTAGGGAGACCATGTTCCAAAAAAATAAAGAAAATAGTTTTTTTAAAATTAAAAACTTTATATCAAGTTTCAATGAATTTCTAGTTGATCACTAAATATTCATTTATCTCATGAAAAAAATATTTTGGCCTTAAGTTATGCAATTAGTGAAATTAAAGAAATGTGTTTCTTAAATATGTCTTTAAAATCTATACAATATCCAACATTATTTAAAAATAAGCATGGAAGCTGAAACAAAGATGAGGAATGTGTTTAAAAGAATGAACAGATAACAAAATAGAAAACTGATTAAAAAGGAAAGTAAAAAAATGGAAGGATGGCAATGTATTTAAGAAGCAGAAGCTGAGCAACCCTGAAATAAGTTGGAAATAGAGACACAGCATCCCACAGCACATGGAGAGAATGTCCACTGACACGAGAAAAAATTTCGCTTGTGCCTGGTACACGTTAGGTATGCAGCACATGTTTTTTGAATGAATTAGTGATAGAAATATGGGCAAGAAAAAGAACCTTTCTGTCTTAGTTACTCTTCTCCCATTGCTGGAACAAACACCCAACACTCAAAATATAGGAAGGTTTACTTAGTTGATGGTTACCGGAGGTTTCAGTCTATACTCAGCTGGCTCCAAGGCAGAGCAGCACATGGCAGGGAGCAATCTTTCATGGTGGTAGCACAAAGCAAAAGAGCAAAAATGGAGGAGTAGCAGCAGCTCAAGCAGCTAATTTCACTTCCTTCCTTATATTGAAATGCAAATCACCTGCCGGGAGGTGGGGGGGAGTGCAGTGACCACACCCACAATAATCAATCAAAAACTCCAGAAGCTGCTCTGTGACTGCATGAGGCTTTGGGGGGACTCATAGAGGCAAACCCTAACATTTCTTATAATAAAGGGATCTTTACTATGACCATTTATAACATTGATTTTCAAATACTGATCATATATGAATGACTTCCAGTGTTTGAAAGCTTGCTTCACATAAAATAAAAGCCAGTGCTTGTTTGATCTTCAGATGTTGACACTATCTGGTGTTGTAATGATAAAACATATATAATGCAATACAGAAGACATTTAAAACTTTTTAAAGTGTACAATAGGAATCAGTATCTATAAGCATAATGAACTACTGTATTATGTTAATATATTATAATCTATTAATCATAATTTTCCTAAAAATGCATTAAGGTTTCTACTGGCTTTCTCTGGAACATAAAATCATGAGATAAAGCAATTCAGAAAATGAAAAAGTCAGCTCTCTCCAAATATTATCATAATACAAAATGTCTAAACATGAAGAAATGGTCAGTAAATAGTGTTGCTTCACATAAATTGAATTATAAATGCTATGCAATCAGTTGCAAATATTCTTACAAAAATGATGTTACAATGATATATATGAGTGTAAATGTATAGAGAAAGTAAAATATTGAATTGATTAAAGTCTAGTAGTTCTGTTTCCCTGCTTTTGTCTTTGACTGACTTTGTTTTTAACTGTTCTATAAAAAGTAAAGAATTAAGAACATGTTAAAATTTATCTTCTATGCATAACTTTATAGTTGATGTTTTCTGTATATTCCTTCACAAACCCTGAAGTAAAATACTGACATGAAAGTAAATCTTCAGGCTGGAGAGATAGCTTCTTGGCATATGCCCTGCCTGAAAGTAAAACTTCTCACTTAGGAACTCATGTTTTTGTATTTGATGGATCAATAGATAGGTTATTATTTGGTATTATTGAGACCAGCATGATTTCCAATGTCTGTTTTACCTAGGGAACTTATACAGGCACCCAGCTCAGGCATATTGAGACCTTGTTCCTCCTGGGTCACACTTCGGTTGTTTGAGATTATCACTCTGCAGGAAGTGGGTGTTAGGTGCTTCAGACATGCAAAGGAAAATGAGGTGAAGACGCCTTATCAATACATACTGCAAGGCTGTGCCAATTTTACTTTAATTATTGGTAAGCAGTTAGTCTCAACTCAACACCAATTCAGGGCAGGGAACTGGAGGAATTCATTGAATTTATTGCTATTTTTTGCCAAAATATAAAGCAATGAAATAATGCTTGCAACCATCCAATTACAGAATTCATGCTACTTAAACATGAAACAAAGCTACTCAATAGTTATTGGTGAAATGGTGATATTGATATTGACAGTGATATTGAGTATAGAAGCAGTAGAAGCTGTAGAGAGCCAAAAGAATGGTGAAAGCTAATATAAACTGAAACGAAGTGTTTATTAAAACATAGAAATATTTCAAACATTATCTCATATCTCCTACACAGTAACCCCTGTGCAAACATTCGAAGTGTCTGGTCAATTGGTACACGGTTCAGTGGTACCACTTGATTGTAGCCTGCTTATTCTTAATCATGCATATTCTACAGACAGAGGATCTGAGACACTATTCATTATTGTCATTGTCTTCAGTGTCGCATGAGTAAGTATGGGTATATAGAAATAAGTCTGGTCACATAAGAATCCTAAAGAATGTTGGTAACTCCACTGCAATGGTCATATATTTGAATCCTGGTTTATGTTCTGTATTATAATTTAAAACCTTCCATGAATTTTTGAACAATTTTCTCAGTTACCTTATCTTTTCATTTCTAGTAAGCAACCATGCAGCCTACTTTTCCATAAATTTTAATTATCATTCAATGCTTATTCATTCTTTACTGTGCTTTTTATTTCCTTTATGTTGTCAAAGTGGCCACGTTGAACAAAATGAAGGCAGACCTTGTATTTATATTCTCAAGAGGTTGTTAATGATCTTGAAGTAGTGCTTTCAATTCCGTAAGTATTTATAACTTTAGGCAGCTTTCCTTTTTTTCTTTAATCACTGGGACTTTAACGAGTTTTCTGTCTTCCACACTGTCAAATATATTTGAAAGAGTGAAAATAATGATGGTGCAAGTTTATTTTGGGGAGGACACCACAATGAAATTGAAATAGATATAGGTATGCTGTGTAATATTAAAACTTTCAGCTATACAAATAGAAGTCACATCCATTTGTAGAACACAGTCTGACCTCCAGTTAATTAATAAGGGTTTGTCAGATGCTTTCTTATAACTTCAGAAACATATCATCTAGTAATTCAATTTGGTATATAAAGACCTTACACTATATTCCACTCTGAATATTTTCACTAAAATATTAATGTTATGAGCAGCTTCCACTAATCCTCTGGGTCTAGTATTAGCAATAATAATGACAATGCTAATGCTACTTAGTACTACTAATAAATGTTCATATATGTAAATTATGTTGGTAAACTTCTTTAGAACTTTGTCACAATGGCTCAGATACATTTTTCCATTCGAAACTCTGGCAATTTAAAATATCTAATATTATATTTAATTCCTAGAAATATTTTTAATTTTATTTGACATATGCATATATATTTCATTTATCACAGGGAATTTATACCTGCATATGGCATATCTTACTGCTTCTTGTATCCCCATTTTCTTCCCCTCCCTTCAGCCCCTTTTTTCCTCCTCTTCATTTACAAAACCAATCCATTTGCACTTGTTTGCTATTGCCTGGAGAATATGTATTTTTAAAAAGCTCCATAACGGGCCTGCCAAATAGCTCAGCAGATTAAAGCACCTGCTTAGGCAGGCACAGTGACCGAGATTTGATCCCCGCCAGGCAGTGCCAGCCCTGCCCGTGGGGCACACTGAGAACATGACTAAGACTGGGTGTGGTGGCATGCACTTGTAATTCCAGCGCTTGGGAGGCTGAAAACAAGAGAAGGGCCAAACACTTCCTCCCAGCACTGCTAGCTGCACAGCGTGATTGCTTTCAAAATATTTTCTGTAGGTAGTGAAATGTATCTGCTCCAATAACGAAAGGACTAGTGATGTAATAAAAGTAAAAAGAGTAAATATCATTTCTTATTACAAAAGGCAAAGTGATGGAATCTACCCCATAAATTTGAATCGGACTTGGAGAAGCTCCTCCTGGCAGCTCGAGCCAGAGTGGCCATTGAAAACCCTGCTGATGTCAGCATCATATCCTTTAGGAATATAGACCAGAGGGCTATGCTGAAGTTTGCTGCTGCCCCTGGAGCTACTCCTATTGCTGGCTGCTTTATTCCTGGAACCTTCACTAATCAGAGACAGGCAGCCTTCTCAGAGCCACATCTTCTGGTGGTTACTGACCCCAGAGCTGACCACCTGCCCCTCATGAGGCATCTCAGCATCTTATGTCAATCTGCCAACCATTGCTCTGTGCAACACAGATTCTCCTCTGCACTATGTAGACATTGTCATTTATTATTGGGATCCAACTGGATGTCAAGTCCTGAAAATGCACAGTGCCATTCATACGTGAAAGATTTCTCTGGTAAGTTCTTTGTGAGCCTCCATTTGCCGTAGAGTGAGAGTAGTAGTATATGACAGCTTTTGCGCATCCAAATACTTCCCGTCAACATTCTTTTATGATTTTGATGAAATTATATTCAGGAGTAAAAATGAAGGAATCATTCAACTCATTTCACACTGTACATATTTATCATAAATCTGGGAAACACGGAATTTGAAAATATGAAAGTACCAGGTCTCACTCCATATCTTTTTGCACAGGATGAACCAAATGAATGAAAGATATAAATTGAGCTTGCATTTTGATTTTGAATACAATTTTCTGGTTTTCTAAGGTGAAATAGTTGCCACTAGCTTAAACCATATGTGATCACATAGCCTGAAAACTCTAATAAAGATGTGGGAAGATACTTTGATGGGAAGAGAAGCAGAACTCCTGTTTCAAACATGCTTCATGACCTTGAATGTGCCTAGGAATCTTCGTGAGTCTCAGTTCTTTCAGCCTAAGAAAAAGCTAATTAATATTACTGACCTTGCTTAGTTTTTGTGAAGATTAATGAGTTAATCACATTTGAAACACATTCTGTAATTCTTTAATGACAAATACATGAAAAATGATTAGCACCATAGTGCGATTAAAACAGAAGCCCATGATCATCAGACACAGTATCTAGTTGGCTGCTGCAAATACTGGAAATAAGCTCTTTCTTTTTAAATAATACAGATCAGAGAAAGCACCACAAAATGACAATGTACAGTGTGGGTGAGGTGACAGTATGAGTGTAATAGTTTGCGTAACAATCCTTTCTACAAAGTGTCTCTGTTCTAATCATGTCTATCCTCCTAAAAATATGACCCAGAGAAATCTATTTACCTTTCTCAACAAGATATATAATGAGAATTGTAATAACTTCTATCTCTCATAACATGTATACAAATTTATCTAGCACCTGCTTATCTAATATTGTCAGATGTGTTGGGTGTCGGGGGTACAGAGAGGGATATGAAAAACATCAGTTCCAAAGAAGCCTATGTGCATATTCAAAATGTACAGAAAACATAAATGAAGAAATAAACAAGATGATTTCGGATAACAACAAAGACCTCAAAGGCATAGCAGCAGATAATGGAATGAGAAAATTGCTGGAGTAAACTATACAAGATATGTATAGTCAGAGAGGGCCAAATGACACAAAGAGCCACAAGAGGAGAAACCAAGAGGAGAGTTCCATACACAGGGTGCATAAAGGTAAATTCTCAAAGGAGGCAAAAATGTTGCATGTTTTCAAAAAATAAAAAAAAGCTAATATGACTTGAACTGAGCACTTGGGGAGATACCATGGGAGCTGAGGCAGTCTATAAGGCCTGCTGCTATTTGTACAAATTTCTTATTTATCCTAAATCTTATGATAAGTCTTTGGAAAGTTTCAACACAGGAGTTAAAGTTTGCAAAGACCCTGAGTATTGGGCTGAAAATGGACCCAAGAGCTCAGTCATGGAACAAAGAGAGGCCATTGTTGTAATTTAGATGAACTAAGACAGTGAACTGCACAGTGAAGGCACAAAGTAGTTGCATGGTTGGGGTATATTTTGAAGTTTTAATAGTTTATTCCATTGAGTTGAACGGAATAAAAAGAGAAAGAGAATGTGTCTAGATTCTTGTCTTGAGTCTAGAAGATATGGTAAATTAATTTGAACATAGAAGTAGTTTACTGATGTAATAACAATGAGAAGTCAGTCCACAATGTTAAGAAAGTAAGAGTAAGAATAATACATGAAAATGGTTGACCAGAAGGACTGAATGAAGTGTTTCCTTCCTCAGGTGGCCTATGGTGAGGAAGGAGCTCTCTGACTCCACCGCTTCATGAACTGTGCCCAAAGCCACTGATCACAGCTGAAGAAGCCAATGAGAGACACACGATGGGGTTCAAGTGTCACTCAAATCAATGAGGCCTCATAATCAACATCTTCAGGCATATATTCATCTTTCACCACAATTGTAAAATTGATAGAGATGAAATATTCCCAGAACAACATAGGAAAAGAAGAAGTATGAAAAACAAGCAGGATGCCTATAAAGAGCACAGTTACTATCAAGAGACTCCCCAAAAGAAAGAGTTTAGCAAAATGCCTGAAATGAATCCTAAAGAGTGCTTCCAAACAATGGAATGTAAGAGGACACCAACAATTCAAGCAAATTAAGCAAACGATCATGATATAAATGAAAAGTTCAACAAAGAAAAAGATGTTTTAAAAGAATCAAACAGAAATCTTGTAAAGAAAATGACCAGTAAATGAGCTTTTAAAATACAGTGTAGAATCTCAACACTTCAAACAACACAGACTGACAAAAAGAAGTTAAAAGTATGAGGGAGGCCTCTGAGACTCATGCTACATCATTATGAGTGCAAATATTAGAATTTTGGAGCTTTATGTGACAGAAGGATAAAGGCATAGAGAATATAATAAGGAAAATAACTGAAAACTTCTACTGGGAGTTATATAGTTATCCAGGCCAAATAGGCCCAAATAACAAAAACTAAATGTGATCAAAAATGCAGTTTCCATCACATAGTATAGCCAAATCTTTAAAGACAAAAAATTAATCTGTAACATGCAAAAATAAGCACAATTATGTTTTTAATAGAACTCAGAAAATAAAGTTTTTTTGCAGACATGATATGGGCCAGAAGGGAATGGGGAAATACATGCAAAGTTCTGAAAAAAGAAAAAGATTCCAAATCAAAAATATTACATTCAGGGCTGGGAAGATAGCCTGGCGGCTTAAGCACCTGCCTGGCAAGTGCAAGGACCCAAGGTCAGTCTCCTGTACTGTATGCTATCCAGCCTAGAACCCTGAGTGCACTGTGTTGGCTACCAAATGGGGTGGGATTGCGCACACCTATAATCCCAGCACTGAGGAGGCTGAGATAGGAGGATCACTAGGAGTCTCACCTGTGTGAAGAGAGCCTGTACCAAAAAATAAATAAATACTTTTAAAAAATACTATGCTCTGAAAAGCTATTCTTCAAAATGAAGGAAAAAAAAAATAAAGATTTCCCAGGACAAGTTAAGAAAATTCATCACGTTCAGACTAATGTTACAAAAAAAATGCACAAGATCCAGCTCAGCTGGAATTAAAAGAAAAATAACTACTAACATGAAAGCACATACTAATATGTATCCCACTATTAGATCTAAAACTGAAAGAGAAAAAGAAAAGAATCAAGTCTTATCAATATACAAAACATTAAGCCACAAAAATAAATAATAATATGAAGAAAAGAAAGAAGCCGGGTGTGGTGGCTCACGCCTATAATCCCAGCACTTGGGAGGCTGAGGCAGGAGGATCAGTGCGAGTTCGAGACCAGCCTGGGCTACAAAAGTGAGCTCAAGGCCAGCCTCAACTGCATAGCGAGACCCTGTCTCAAAAAGGCAAAAAAAAAAAGAAAGAAAAATACTGGAAACAGTCAGGAACATTAACAGCATAACAAGAGTAAGTCTTTAAAATCAATAATTATCATGAACATGAACAGATTATGTTCTGAACTAAAAAAAAATAGATTGAGATGATAAACAAAACAAGATGCTATGCATGTTATCCAGAAGAAACTCAGTCTACCATAGAGACTTGAAAATTCATTGCATGTAACAGAAACTGACTGATGAGTGCCTACACGTGTCTCTTATAAAATATACTCTTTGTAAGAAACCATATTAATAAGAAAGATCATTGTTTAATAATTGAATGATCAAGTGAACAATAAAACATAATTTTAAATATAATACATCAAATTTAGGAGCACCCAATATAGATAAAGCAAGTATCACTTAATCAAAAAAAGAGATAAGCTTGAATACAGTAGACTTTAACTCTCAACTTTCATTAGTGGAACACTCATCCAGATTAAAAAAAAAAAAAAATCACAATTAAACTCCACCATGAAACTATCTTATGCACTGAATGAACCAAGCAGCACTAGAAAAAAAATTAAAAATAATATGAAAGCACAAAAACCCTGAATAGTCAAAGCAATCCTGAACAAAAAGAATAAGTTGACCAAATCACCACCACTTACTTTAAGACACAGTACAGGACTATAATAACCAAGACAGTATGTTAGTTGCATAATAAAAAGTACACACACAAGTAAAATGGAGTAGAAGTTTTAAGAAGAAAAGTCTACCTATTTGCAGCCCAATGGTTTTTAACAAATGCACCAATAAATACTTAATTAATTAATTAATTAAAGAAAAGGTGTATAACATCTAAGCTTAGTTGTCAACTTGTTTGGCTTGGGAGCTGTTTGGAAGCTTAGCAAAGTCCAGTGTTGGGTGGGCCTGGGGTGCATGGAAACTTGACCTTTTTTGTCACACTAGGCTGCTATCAACTAAACTTGTTTGCTCCGCTGGAGCCTTCTGCCTGGATGCCTCTGCTTTTTAGCCAGCTAAGCAGGGATTGAACCCTCTGAAGCCATACACTGAAATAACCTCTTGTTCCTGAGCTATGAATGTTTGGGTTCATCTCTGATGACTCTTGTCACATGATGAAGGAAGACTTTGTGACATGCGGAGAGGTCTTATGACTTTAGTTTATTAGAGGGATTTTATTTTACTCTTTCAAAAGTCTAAAAGATAGTTTCTAAAAGTACATACTACCCTTGAGCTGATAGTATTGGGAACTGAGTTGATTGGTTTGACTGAATAGGCTTGGGAACCCTCGGAAACAGCACACAAAATGTGTTTTCCTCCTGCAGCTGCAAAGCTATAGTCTCTCTCCTAGTCGAGTGTCTTAGTTACTCTTCTTTGCTGGGATAAATACCCGACACTCAAAATGAAGGAAGGAAAGGTTTATTAGCTCACAGTTACTGGAGGTTTCAGCCTGTATTTGGCTGGTCCAAGGCTGAGTGGAACAGTGCAGTGAGCCTCCAGTTTATGGTGGTGAAACAGCAACAATCGCGACAGAGGCAACTGACCAAACAGGGGGAGCAGAGAGCAACAACACTAATCTGTCTCTCTTTAAATTACGTCAGGCTCTCTGCCTTAGCCTATCTGCCTCAGGCCACACCTATAATTCTCAGCAGTACTCAGACAATAATCTGATCAGTATTAAAACACGTAATCCTAGTGGATCACGGATCAAGTCTCAAATCCTAGAAGTCACCACCCCATGACTCATGAGGCTTGTGGGGGGCAACAAGTCATACACCCTAACATCGTGCCACACTCTAATGGAAACGTGAACACTCTAATGGAACCTCATGTCACAAGTATTCTTTCATTATGTTACAAGAGTCATCAGAGATGAGCCCAAACATTAATAATTCAGGAACAAGAGGTTAATTCTGTGTATATCTTTGGAGTGTTCAGTGTAATCCTTCAGGACAGGCCACATCTACAGCTTAAATGCAAAGCTGTATTTCCATGTATTTTCAGTGCTCATTCCTCTCTAAGGTTCGAGTGTCAGACGTTTTTCACAAGTAATGGAAATCCGACCAATATAGATAATTTCTATAATAAATGCCACCAGATGAACTGAATCTAAGTAGGAAGAAGCAAGATATGTCATACTTGTCTCTCAACCTCTATACAGATGAACTCAACATGGACCAAAGACCTAAATGTAAGTCTAACAATTATGAAACTACCTAAAAATGTTTAGGAGAAATATTTCATGACATCAGTGTAGGCAGTCCCAAAGTAAGAGCAACAAAAGCATGAACAGACAAATAGGGCTATGTTAAGAAGCCTCCACATGGCAAAGAAAACAATAAATTAAAGAGAAAAATGATAAAAGAAAACATTAGCACAGTAGTCATCTATATAGCCATAGTATTTAAGGAAATGAAATCATCAAGAACAAATTATATCAAATTTTCCAATTATTAAAAGACAAATCATCTGAACAGTTATTTCTCCAAGAAAGAAATAAAAATGACAAAGTAGTAGTTGAAGAAATGCCCACTATTACTAGCCAATAAGGAATTGAACAAGAAAAGTACATTATAATTCAGCCTCAGTGAGAACATGTATTATCAAGAAAAGTAAAACATAAGTACTGTAAAGGTTTCGTGGAAAACAGTAATTTTATATATAAAATTATGTAGAACAGTATGGGAATCCCTAAAAAATGTATAAATCTATCATAAGGTTGTTATTCTGCAAATGTGATATTAGATATAGATGCATACCCATGTCCATGTTTCTGACTAATGTAAATAGTAGTATTTGCATTAGTGAGGACAGAGAAAAAATGAAGTGCCAATTAGTGGATGAATGGATAATTTATTCATTAGAAAAGATTAAGGCCACTATATTCTCTCTTGCACTGTGGTTTACCCTCAAAATGAAGGGTGTCCATCTTCGTGTTTTTTTTTTTTTTTTTTGTATTTTAGGGAAGCATGTACAGGTTGTTCAGGGTCACACTATTAAATTGAATTCATAGTGATCCGCCTGTCTATAGCTTCCCAAGATTTTGGATTACAAGCACGTGCCACCATACCCAGTCTCAATTGCCAACTCGGTACGTCCCAGGGGTGGAGCTAGTCCCAGGGTTCTTCCTTTTACTTGGCCTAAATTCATTCTGAAGAGCCTGATTGTCTTTTCCTGCCTTTAAGGAATGTAAAACTTTGCTGTCTTTTCTGCTTATCTTGATTGATTATTTGTTCAGGATTGAAAGAACCAGAAGTCAACTTTGGGGTATAGAGGAGCACTTTCACCAGGACATGGAGAGCATGCCTGCGCATTTGGAGCTGCTGGGACTTCAGGTCCATACATCTGCAGTGCTTTTCATCAAATGCACAGGAAGATCTCCAGCAATTGGGAGAAATGTGGTGTGTGTGTGTGTTTGTGTGTGTGTGTGTGTGTGTGTGTGTTCGTGTCCACACAAACATGGTGCTCATATAATATGTGATAAAATAGGAGGCAATCGGTCAACAAAACTAGTCAATAAGTGGTAAAGTAACACTGGTTCATAGCATGTTAGTGAAGTGAGATTTCTAAAAATTATTTTAGGGGGCTGGGGAGATAGCTCAGTAAAGTAAGCACTTGCCTGGCAAGAGCAAGGGCCTGAGTTCAATACCCCATTCTGCCAAAAAATAAAAAATAAAAATAAATAAATAAATATATATATATATATATATATATATATATATATTTTTTTTTTTTTTTTTGGCCTTTTTGAGACAGGGTCTTGCTATGCAGCTCAGGCTGGCCTTGAGCTCATTTTTGTAGCCCAGGCTGGTCTACAGGCGTGCGCCACCACACCCAGCTGATAAATAAATTTTTAAAAAATGAGAATAAAAATTATTTTTTAAAACTCAAATACATTCTATAGCAGGATCACTGGGGTATACTCAAACATTTAGTTTTAAAAAGCATTGCAAGACTGTTATTTTAGATAAATTTACAAAACAAAACCTGATGTTGGACAAATAAAGTATTCTTACAGCTCTTTAGTAAACAAAAAGTAAAAGCAGAGACAGATCTCAGATTCTCAATCTCTATCTTGGGCTGTTCTTTTACTCTACATAAAGTCTGCGTTTTTGCAAACAAAAGTTTCTCATTATCTTTAGATGAAATAAACGCATATATTCTTTCAACAGGAAGTAGTTTCAGGAATATCTGAGATTTTTATTATGATTTTTTTGTTTGTTTTTAGTATGCTCACTTTGCTTAGTGCTTCAAATACAAAAGATGCCTAAGAATCTGCTTTAGAGTATTATGTTCATTGTCTGCTAAGAATAGCTGCCATTCTCCTGGTACACTTTAGAAGCCTCTAATAATAATGATAGCGCATTCCATTTATGCGCTCTTCATGGTTTCCTAAGTACTCTCACATATATTGTCTTATACAAGCTTCGTAATAGCTCGATAAATATGACCACTGAGGCTGATTTTATTTGTAACTATCATATCAATGTCAGACTTACACATTTTGCTTATTCATATGGTTGGTTAGTTGTACAAAGCTTTAACCAGATGAATAGATATGAAAAGTATTAGTCTTAATTCTGAATAATTGAATTTTCCTTTAGAAAATGATTAAATCAGTAAATATGCATCTTATGCCTCATTAGGGACTAAAGAGTAACTTGGAATTTAAGCCTATATTCTTTATAATCATCAGAGCTCCCAGGAAAATGCACATGTTAGTGAATGAGTGTGCATTTTTAAGTTGTAAGCCATTTCCAAGGTATTATTTGTAAATTCGAAATAATAACATTTTTGATTTTTTGGAAGGATCTAGAGGGTGTTCATAGTCTACTATATTGGACTTGTAGTGATCTGCCTGTTTACCGCCTCCCAAGAACTGGGATTACAGGTGTGTGCCACCATGCCCAGTCTCAATTGTTGTCTCAGGGCGCACTGGGGTGGGGTTGGGATTGAATCCTGGCCCCTGAGCCTGCTCGAAGGTGCTTTAACTGGCTGAGCTATTTGACCAGCCTCTGGAATAATAATAATTTTCATATGACTGAAAAAATCAATGAGAGAGATAATTTAGGGAGTTTGTTTCTCATCAAATATGAAACTCACAAGATCCCTCCACTTAATAAGAATGGTAGTTACATTAAGCAAATGACAGTCTTTACACATTAGCCACACCATTTAAAGACCCCCAAATTGAACTTCAAAAGAATTTAGTAAAATGAATTTGAAGTTATTCAAAGTGAAATATGTGCTTCCTTTCATAAAAATTAGAACAAATATTTATTACCTTAATAACTAGCAGAATAAAATTTACAGTAGATCTGGTTAAATTTTAAAGATGCTTAACCATCGAGTCTACATAACAATTAAAATTTCAAAGAATTATTTATTTATTTATTTATTTATTTATTTATTTAATACAGAGTGTCCCTATCCAGCTTGGATTCATAGTGATCCTTCTGTCTCAGGCTCCCCAGAGCATGGGTCACTAAACTTGGTCTCAGTGGCCAACACTGTGTTTTGGGCATGCAGGGGCATGCAAGAGCTAGGGGTTTGAACTCAGATCCTTGTGCTTGCCAGGCAGGCACTCAGCCTACTGAGTCATCTCCGCAGTCCTACAAAAGTTTGCTTTGAGTTTTTCTCCCCCTTTATGTGCAGTTTTATATTCACAGTAAATTTTAAGACTCTGGTATTTTTTATTTATCTCCTATTTCCAGAGAAAATACGCTTGATCAGACCGGACTAAAAAATAAATCTCCATGTTGCCATCATTTATTTATTAGAGTACTATCTCATGGTGATTGTATGAAATTCATAGTTTAAAAAAAAGTAGCATACACTCGGGAGACTGAGGCAGGAGGATCGGTGTGAGTTCGAGACCAGCCTGGGCTACAAAAGTGAGCTCAAGGCCAGCCACAACTGCATAGCGAGACCCTGTCTCAAAAAGACAAAAAAAAAAAAAAAAAAAAGTAGCATACTGAGAGATGCTGAGTCATCTTCAAAGCAGCTTTCATGTGTGTGATGCTGAGAGAGAAGGAATTCTCCCTGTGGTGTTCTTACAGCACACTGCTTGAAAGGAACATTTTTAATATAACCATCCTTGATTATAAGGCTAGTTAGATATGCAAATTCAATTTCCACAGTATTATATATAAAATTAACATTACTGAACTGAGAAGAAGTTGAAAAGAATAAACACTATACCACATTTGCCATCCTGGGACAGGACTTGATTTTTTAAAATAATTACTGTGTTTCATTGGGTTAAGCATGGAATGTTATGGTCTTCTTTTGTTTCAGATTATGGGTAGTGTGAAAAACAAGTTAGCCAACTTTGAATCCTAAGTAAAATGGAAAGGCTTTTGATAAATTCTTAGCATTAATCTAATTGATCTTAACTATGCTAAAAGCTACTTTAATGGAAAATTATAACTATTTTAACTATTTTAATTTTTGAGCTACAAAATTTTAGAAAATATTTCTCATAGCTGTCATGAAGTATGACTAATGCAGCTAATATGAAGTGTTAAATAATGAATTATGTAATGAATATTCCTACTATACTCTGACTTCTAATTCTAATTTAATTTTACAAAATGGAAATATATTTGGATAAAAATTTCATATTTGCTTTCAGTTGCACTTAGCAACTGAATTCTTTTTTCATATTTTAAAGTTCATATATAAATTAAATCATATTTTAAAGAATTTTTAAAACGAATTAAAATGAAGGAAATATATAACCAACCCCAAATTTTATATTTCCTTTGAGAACAAATCTCCTTTGCATTTTAGACAATCTATCATTTAGTTTGGATCAGATGAGCCAAGATAGGCACAGTTGCTCTCAACAACACAGGAACCAGGAATACCCATTCTGGAAGAGATGGAGTGATTTTTCAGGATATAAGGGCAAACTCATTGCTTTGTGGCCTATGTCAATATTTTGAGGAGTATCCTATAAAAAGTGACTAGATATCACTTTATGTTATTGTTCTTTTAATTCAGTCAAATTTATATATACAAGAATATCATTTTTTAAAAAATGATGAGACCTTTTTACAGCAGATGGCCAATGCAAATACTTGAAAAATGCAATGGTTACATTTATTTATTTATTTATTTATTTATTTTTTATATTTTTTATTTATTTATTTTTCTTGTTTCAGAACCTTTGTTTGTTTATTCACTCATTTTTATGGCCGGCTCAGCCCGTCCCAAGGGCAGGGCTGGTGCAGCATGTGGTGCCAGGGATCGAACCTCGGTCCCTGAAGCCGCCTAAGCTTTCCCAAGCAGGCACTTTAGACCACTGAGCCATCCCGCCGGCCCCTAGTTACATTTATTTGGGGCACAAAATTTACTCTATTTCAGTTCTGTTACCGCACTAGCAGTAAAAGAAAAGGTGTCTGGCTCATATAGGAATTTGTTTTATAGCTTCTTTAGGTCTTTAAAAAAAAAAAAAAAAGAGAGACTTATTTATTTTTTTATTTATTTGGCATAAGATCTCACTACACAGGTTGGACTCATAGTGATCCTCTTGTCTCAGCCTCCCCAGAGCTGGGATTATAGGTATGTGACACCAGATCCCATTTCAGTGGCCAACACAGCATGAGACACAGGGATTGACCCCTGGTCCTTGGGCTTACCAGGCAGTCACTTAGATCACTGCCCCTTTAGGTCTTATTTATATTTTGTCAATGTGTGTAAACCCAAACACTCAGCTAGCTTTCTGTAGACCTGTGTTTCAAGGTTTGTACAGGCGTGCATTCACTTTACTGGATGAGTCATTATCAGAAGCAGAAGTTTATCTCCCTGGGAAATGCTCCTAAAGTAGACTTTGTCGGTGAGAAACACCCCTCGTATCCCAAATTAATCTTATTTTCTTTAATTTCTCCTATTTATTTAATAGTCATGTTAAGGGAGAAAGCAGGTTACAGAAGAGACTTGCTTGATAAACTTGTCTTCCATGATAAACACTTGGTGATCTCCACAGAAAGATTTTTTTTTTTTTTTTCTGATTGGAGAAGTAGCACAACTTTACACCTGTGCCATCCCTTTTTCATTTTTTGAAATGATGCACTGGGAAAACTTTAGGCGTTTTTGACTGAAAATATTAAATGTGTAAAATGTGGTATTTGCCGTAAAAGTGATGTTTCTAAGATGTCACTTCTATAGACAAGTAAATGAGAGGACACAGAAAACAGCACCGGCCCTTCAGCGCCTAGGCTGCTGCTCAGAGCTAGGCATGACTGATTCAATTTCAGAAATTCATTTCCTACATTGCCGCAGAATTATCTTCAGGGATACTTTTTTTCTGTGTAACTCAAATTTCTCTGGATCCTTCAGGTTTCTGATGTCCCCCTTTGCTTTGCTGTCCTCAGATGTTGACTTGAATCCCGCAGCTGCATCCTGCACCCTGCTGGGAAGTCTGATCTCATGTTCTGGAAGATTCCAAAGACATGGGCTCAGCCTGCTGGCTCTAGTGTGACGGCTTCCTGCCTGTTACACTGATTGTGTGAGTGTGTATTTAAATCACCTCGAACATTTTTTAGATTCTTTTGTTTCTTCCAAATTTTATTACTCACTTATTTTTTGATGTTCTTATACCAAAGGTTCATTGCAGAATAATAGGAAGGAATCACAAACGATATGATAAAGAATATTAAGCATTATTGTCCTCAAATGAAATTTATTTTGCTTTGTTTGCTTGGTACCAGGGCTCAAACTCAGGACTTGCAGTTGCCAGGTAAGGGCTTATGCTGCTGGGCTACATCCCAGGCCATATCAAATGAAATTTAAAATTCCTTATAGTTTTATTCCTAAGTCCTTTACTTAATCTTTTTTCGAGGTATGTTACAACAATATATGACCAGAATCATGGAAGGGATAAGGGCTCTGAATCAAGGTTACATATTTCCTGGAAATCCTCCTTTGTGCTCTTGAATTTACTTTCTTTCTTTCTTTCTTTCTTTCTTTCTTTCTTTCTTTCTTTCTTTCTTTCTTTCTTTCTTCTTTCTTTCTTTCTTTCTTTCTTTCTTCTTTCTTTCTTTCTTTCTTTCTTTCTTTCTTTCTTTCTTTCTTTCTTTTTTTGTCTTTTTGAAACAGGGTTTTGCTACGCAGTTCAGGCAGGACTTGAGCTCACTTTTGTAGCTCAGGCTGGTCTTGAACTTGCACTGATCCTCTGGCCTCAACCTCCCAAGTGCTGGGATTACAGGCATATACCACCACACCCGGCTTTGAATTTATTTTCATTCTTAAGCAGAATTGTCCACGTTTTCATTTTTTCCCAGCCCGGGCTAAAAATATACTTTTACACTTTACAAAGCTGATAAACATGCCCTGTTAAACAAATGATCATGTATTTTACATCCTCACCTTTCAGTTTTCATGAAAACATAGCAGAATCTTTGATAATAACTTTTTTGGTTTATCCAACTCTATCATATTACAAGCCCAATAACTGAAAAAGATTTCTATTCTTTCTGCCTGGACTAGGACTTTATGTCTTAAGTGTATGACACAGTCATATGGTTTCTCCATGGTTAGCATTAGGCAGATAGGATATATGGCTTTGGGATATTTAATTAGCTTCTCTGAATTTCAGTTTCCATTTTATTATATAACCTTCAAGAATTTTGGAAAAAAAGTATTCAACCGTAAAACTCAATCATGTGACCTCTTTCTTCCCTTCCTTCTCTACCCTCTATTCCTGACGCTTTTCAGTACAGATGCCACTTTTAGTAAGTGCATCACTTCTTGTCTTTCTAGATGATTTATTTCTCATTTCCCAAATGCATGAGGTGTCGTCATGACAGTGCAAGAGATTACTGCGTCTGTTCAACCTACAGCCTAGTAAAGCCTCTTCATCAGTTTCAGTTCTTATCTTTTTTTGAGGACCCTGGGCCTCAGCATGGCCCTGAGTTCTGTCCTTATTGTGAACAATACAACACAAATTTAAAGAGAAAAATTAAAATACAATTCTGAATTCTTTTTGGAAGATCAGACTTTAATTTTTTTCCACAGCAGAAATCCTTTAAGTTCTTTTTCTTCTTTCTTAGAGCAGCTAACTTCCTAATATCTCTTGGTGAGTTTTAATTGCTATCAGATGTTCACTTCAGATTAATAAATCCCACCAGATGGCTATTTAAGACTCTTGAAAATTATATTTAAGGTATTAGCTCTGCTCATAAGATAATCCTGGTAATAATATTCAGTGTTCCAATCCTAGTACTGAATCTCAATTTCCTCAATTTTAAGCCTGCCTCAGCTCTAAGTATCAAATGACTCATAATGATTTCCATTTGTCAGGGAGCAGGATCTGCTTAGCACACTTTGTCTTACTTTATGCTCACATGGCACAGTTTTGCCAATAATTCTAAACTAATAGTTTTCAATTTCCCATATTTAAAAATTAGGTGTAATTTAAGGATTCATGCAGACTTCTTTTTTAAAAAATAGAAGCATATGATTAATATATCCCTAAAGTCTCCCTGGATTGTTATTCTATCAAATGCTTAAGTAAGCGAAGCCAATTTTTAAGAGGTAACCATTAAAGAGTGACATGGGCAAGGTGGTAGAAGAGGTGGCCTGTCTATGGCTTCCCTCGTAGAACTATCAATGGCTATTGTCCTCTAACAATAATGCTTTTGTGGAAATTCCAGGACCCTGGGGTGAGTCTGGAGCACGTGGACCACTAAACCTACAAAAAGACACATTAGAAGGTTAAGAAAAATGGTTCCATGTTCATCCCTCTTCCCCTCTTCCAGGCTGGCCAGCACCATGCTGAGGTCTCCCCGCATCTGTAATTTCTTAAGTGGGAATAAAGATACCGAGGAAGGAAGCAGCTTCCTCAGTGTTCTGAGCCTCCTAGAACGAGCGAGGTCAATGCCTATGTTTCTGCAGAAGCAGCTCTGGGGAAACTAGCAGGAGGAGACGCTTAGTCACCTAAGAACAAAGAAGGAGCGGAGGAGTCCAGAGCCAGGAGCCTGGAGATTTTGGCGGAAGTGCCTCTGTTCTGCCAGCTGCGTGCCAACGCCCCTGCCTGGCCGAGGCAGACAGCACGGGCTCTGGCTCTGCCCACCTTCGGAGCTGAGATCAGGGAGGATGGCGGACACACCTGTCTTGTCTGACTTCCCAACGAGTGGTCCTGCCCAGCCACAGCAAGTAGCCCTTGGCCCTGCGCAGGCAGTGAGCCCCCCTAGCAGCCCCCGACAGCTGCAGGATGGAGCCCATGTAGCTGCGAGACTGAGAAGCCTAGCCAGCCAACACGCTCGTAGCCAATGTCTGGTTCATAGCCTTTTCAAATAAGCAAAAGTGGGAAATAAAATTTTAAACTGACTTTTTATTTTTAGCCCAAACTTTTTGTCATACTAACACTGAAACATCAGACAAGTTTAATGATATACGCAGAGATTACCCGGAAGCCCACGACTTCAATATTGCTATTATTGGAAATATTTCTCTATTAACTCGTGAAAAGTTTCAACCGATTTCTTCTTTGTCTTGCATTTTTAAGTACTGGAGGTCATATTTATAGCCTTGCATTTGCTCTGTAAGTGTATTACCACTGAACTACAGCCTTGGCTGATGCTTAGAGGAATTTTTAATTGGAGTATTAAAAATGGAGAACTAACCTCTATTAGAAAATGACAGGACTGGCCAGATCATTCAGTGGATTAAAGCTCTTGCTTAGACAGAGGAAGGGGCCAGGAGTTCTATCCCAGGCCTGCTGTGCTGGCCTCGCCTCCTGGGGTCAAGGAGACTGGACATGGTGGTGCAAGCCAGTAATCTCAGCTCCTGGGAGGCTGGACCCAGGCGGGCCACTCTAAGTCCAATCTGTATAGTGAGACCTGTAGACCCTGTGTTTAAACACAAAAATAAAAATAATGAAAAAGAAAATGATTAAATCTGCTTCATCTATCTTTTTACACTTTTCTGCAACTTACAGAAAGTATGAAATAAATATGCTTAATTTCTTATTGCAAGTGTCAGTATGATCAATTCTTTTTTTTTTTTTTTTTTTTTTTTTGTCTTTTTGAGCTGGACTTGAATTCACTTATGTAGTCCAGGCTGGTCTCGAATTCGCACCAATCCTCCTGCCTCAGCCTGCCGAGTGCTGGGATTACAGGTGTGAGCCACCACGCCGGGCTCAAACTTGTTGACCTACACTCTTTCTATTAATTTTTAAAAGAAGATTTTTATTTGAATTGTTTTTTAAAATATTTTTGTTATTTGACATAAAAACTTTACAAATTTATATGGTGAAATGTGGTAGGTATATATGTATATTGGATAATGTCCAAATGGGATAAATAGGATTAAATATATCTATTTCCTGAATTTTGTTTTTCTATTGTTGTTTTTTCTAACATGTTTGATACAGGTCTCAATGTGCAGCTCAGACTTGGAGTGATCCTTCTGTTTTCAGCCCTCTCAGGGGCGGATTACAGGGCTGCATCACCCAGTGGCCAACTCAGCACACGCTGAGGTAGGGCTGGCAGTGCATGTTGCAGTGGGATTGAACCCTGGTCCTTGTGTTTGCCTAAAGAAGCACTTAGTCCATCGAGCTATCTTGCCGGCCCAACTTTAATCTTTTGTTTTGCTTTATTTTTTGATACAGGGTTTCACCACGCATCCTGGACTCATAGTGATCCTCCTGGCTCAGTCTGCCTAGTACTGAGATTACAGGCGTTTGCCACCACCCCCTGCCTAGAGTTTGTGATTAAGTCATGGTCCATTGGAATTATGGGTGTGAGTGATGCTGGGATTACGGGTGTGAGTACTACTTCCAGCCTGAATGCAACTTAAGGGAGAAGAGTTGCTCTCTGCAGCCTCATTGCTGCTACTCTGGTATTTTGCTCTCTGCTCTTTGCTGTTGCCATGAACTGCTGCCCTCTGCCATGGCCCCTCTGCCTTGAGCCACACAAGTATGGACTGAAACCTCCATTAACTGTGAGCTAACTAAACCTTTTCTTCCTTCAGCTTGGGCATCAGGTACTTATCCTAGTAACAAGAGTAAAATAGAATTAGTGTAGTAAACAAAAGACTGCGTTTTCTAAAGTGTTTTAATGGTTTAAAATCATTTTGAACATGGGCATGAGTTTCTAGTTGCAAATGCCATGTCCCATGGAATTCATAAATGTCCTCATAAATCTGATGAATAATGACTGACAAATTGTTAAGAAATATGTCAATATGAATATATGAAAATTAAACAGTAGTTACACTTGTAAAGGATTTCCTTTAATTACATGAGACAATAAAAAGATTTCCCACAGTAAATTTAGTGTATGTAGGCTGCTATTTTTCAAGATACCACCAGTAAATTGTCCTGATCAGGTTAAATCTAAAGATTGCAAGAGATTAAGCTATAAAATAGTCTGTGCTTATTCATCTCTCTATAATTTCAGGATTAATTGAATGTGATTTTGGGTTAACCTCATGCAAAATTAGATTCAATCTCTTTGAGGGCAGATTCTATGTTGTATTCACAACTCTTAGTAGATTCTCATTTATTTATTTATTTGGTCTTTTTTGAGACAGGGTCTCGCTATGCAGTTCAGGCTGGCCTTGACCTCACTATTGTGGCCCAGGCTGGTCTCGAACTCGCACCTATCCTCCTGCCTCAGCCTCCCGAGTGCTGGGATTATAGGCGTGAGCCACCACGCCCGGCTCAGTAGATTCTTATTGTACCCAGCTGTCTCAGTTACTTTTCACTTGTTGCTGGGACAAATACATGACACTCAAATAAAGGAAGGAAAGGTTTATTTTGCTCACAGTTACTGAAGGTTTCAGTCCATATTCAGCTGGCCCAAGGCTGAATGGAACAGGGCAGAGTGAATCCAGTTCATGGCAGTGGAACAGCAACAATCTCATCATAGGCAGCTGACAAACCAGGGTAGCAGATAGCAACAGCATTAGTCTGTCTCTCTGTCTCTTTCTGTATTACATTCAGGCTCTCTGCCTCAGCCTATCCGACTTAGGCTACACCCATAATCCCAGAAGTACTTAAAACACATGGTCCCAGGGATCATGGATCAAGTCTCAAACTCTAGACCAGTACTAAAACACATAATCCCAGTGACTCATGAGTCAAGTCTCAATCTATGAAAGTCCCCACTCCATGATTGCATGAGGCTTTGGAGGAACAACTAGACATAAACCATAACACCAGCTGTGACTTAAAATATGGCTGTTAAATAAATAACATGAAGAAAAATAGAACATGCTAGCCTTGAATCCACCTGCACGGTAACACAACAGTTACGAAATTTTAATTTTGTGAAATATAGTGAGACTGGACATATGAAAATTGTTCACTATACGTGAAAAAAGACAATTTCTTCTTGTTTCATTTCCTGAAGCAAATTTTAATATTTGGAAAACATCTTTCAACTCCCTAAGCCAAAAGAAGATAAATTCTATTTATTAATTTTATTTCTTTAGATCATAGGCCAAAAGTTGAGTAAGTAAATTTAACTTTATTTTGTGACACTCTTCTAAATAACTGCAAGCATTTTAGATGCTGTTTTTAATTTCTAGATTACCACAGGAAATCCTTGTTTGCAAAAGTTGCTAAAATTCTCCAGCACATTAATGAAAAGTGACAGGATCTAAGCAAATACGTTTAGAACTTTCTGCTGAAGTGAGGACATCTTACTATTGTTGCTGGAAGGGAAGGGGGAAATCAGCACTATACTAAACCAAATAATAAACAGTGAACGTCTGAGTAGCTTTCACTTTATTTTTATTTTCTTACAGCTGATAGGCATGAGAAACAACTGTAGTAATCATCAGATGTGTGCCAGCCCTTCCTTAAACATTTACTTTCTCTCTGCAATTACATAAAATGCTGTTTCTTTGACATCTTTTTGTTCTCCTTTTGGGACTTGATAAAAAGGGAATCAAGCTCTTTCAGAGCTCTGTTTCTTAAGATGCGTTATCTTGTTTGTAGGCAGTGCTTCAGTGATTTCCCATGACAGATCAGGCAGCGCCTCTCCAAGAGCAACGTTCTCTAGAAGCTCTCTGAAGACGGCGTTGAGCTTTCTCAGGTGGAGCTTAGTGTTCTGTTTTACCTCGTGTGTGTCTACGCATGGCAAGGCAGTCTGCAAGCCACGTTTAAACCCTGAGTGGCTTACTTCAGTTCCACTGAAGATAAAGTCAAATTAACTTTAGACTTAAATGATTCATAAAATAAGGAGTTGCTTCAGTTTTTAACTCTGATAATGGCACTCTGACTCGTGTTCCTGCCTTACATCCCCGCTCGTGTTCCTGCCTTACATCCCCGCTCTTGATTTGCAGTCTATCACAGAGAGCAAAATACTCTCCAGAGTCTCCTATTTTAGCAGACGTATATCAACCACTGAGATGGAAGACTCATTGCTAACTAAATTATAAATGGGCCCAACGTATGTGAACACATGTAAGCAAAGAAATAACTAAAGATAAATTGTCAGTAAAGTTAAATATCCTTAAATATTAATAAAATCCACACTTTTGAAGTGAAGAATTAGTTGCTTTTAATGTTTAATAATGTAGCATCTATGTGTTTATTTTATTATGGCCTGCTCAGCCCATCCTGGGGGGTGGGGCTGGCGAGCATGTGGTGCTGGGGATTGAACCGAGGTCCCTGTGGTTGTCTAAACTCTCCTAAGCAGGCACTTTAGCCCACTAAGCCATCTCGCTGGCCCCACCATCTATGTATTTATATATCAATATATTTCTTCATGCATTCAGTATATGATAATATACACAAAGTACAACTTGTTTTACATTTTAGGGTCACTTTAAAGGTTTGATTACAACACTAATCAAGTATTCAATCCACAATGATATATTTTTCCTTCTTTAAATTTAGAGTTCTTTATTAGAAATATTCCTACAAATATCAATACTTGCCTTCTTTATTGATTTTTTTAAGGAAAAAATAACCCAATGTCTCCAAAACGTAATAGAACTATGATTTACAAGATAAATTCATATTTACTTGCCCTTCAATAATCTATTTTATCTTAGTGTAAGTAGAATTCTAAATTTAGTAACTTTGCAAACGTGGAAGCAGCAAAAGCTAGAATCTCTCCGCAGAGTTATAGCTGCAATCTTGCAGTTCAACTCCAGACTTCCATAAGTTTTGATACACAAACACAAAATAAGTTCCTTCTGAGATAGGGACCAGCAAGATAGCTCAGCAGTCTAAAGCACCTGCTTAGGCAAGCTTAGGCAACTGCAGGGACCAAGGTTCAATCTCCAGTACCACATGCTGTGCCAGCCCCACCCCCAGGGCAGGCTGAGCTGGCCATAATGTAAATGAATAAATAAATAAAGTTCCTTCTGAAATAACTAAAAGGACTAAGACATGATAGTTTTTAGATACATAAACCTACCGGTACCTAGGTATCTGTTCATTAACACTGAAGGAAAGCTTGCTGAAGTAGACCTCACTGAATTATGCCTAGTTACTCTGACAAGCAAGAGTCAGCTTACAATAGAGTATTTAGTTACTTTTTTGTTGTTGCTATGACAAAACACTCAACATCTAAAGTTGAAGGTTTAGTTAGCTCAAAATTTGTCCGGCTTGGCAGAGGCACAACACGTAAGAGACAGCACATGGTGCCCACACGGTAGCAAAAGCAACGAGAGGCCTTCGAAGTATCCTTCTGTTGTATTGGTTCTAACCAGAATACTTAGAGCCGCAGCACTCACACCTTAATCTTAGAGCCCTGACACCAGCTCTGGCCCATGAGTCCACTTCAGCATCACACTTTCCAGCGGCAGCTGTGTTGGAAGAAGCCTCCCCTGCGACCATGGGAGGACTTGAGGGGACAGCTGGATTCAGGTCATTACAAGGGCTGAAATCAATTTTTATGTCATTTAAATTTGTGCTCTTCTGTAGTATAATGCTGTTTTTTTGAGTAGGGCCAAATAGAATATCTCCTGCGAGTAAATATGTCTTAGCAATATTAATTAGATCAAAACTTGAAGACAATTTCCTAGAATGTTAAAATCTTAAACTTTTAAAGTTTTATCCCATATTATATGTTTATTAATAGTGTAATATAATTAATTATTTATATCAAATGACACACACACACACACACACACACACACACACACACATTTTCACTGGGTATTTCCAAAGCCTATTTGTGTTGTTTGTATTTTAAAATGTTGCTTATATGACTTGAAACATTTAAATTTTTGCTGATTGGTGAATATTAGATATCTTATGATATCCACATTTTATATTTCTGAACTGAGACTAGAAAAAAAATTCATTTCAAAATGAATCATCTATTGACATTATTATTATCATTACTGGTGCCGGGAGTTGCACTCCGGTGTCTCATTTCTTAGGTGTGCAGACTACCACCGGGCTACACGCTAACCTCCATCAGATATTGCTTCCATTTTGTTTCTTCAGAAAGTACATGTCTTCTAGAAAGGAAGTCTGACTCAGGAATTTACATGGGGCCCCTCAATCGAATATATAAATAAATAATTGTTTATAATTATTTATAATTAAGTGTGTAAATAATTAATCATACTATGTTATCAATAAACATATAATATGGAATAAAAATGAAAGCATTTAAAATTCATAGCACTCCAGAAAATTGTCTTTGAGTTTTGATATAAGTAATACTTAGGGTAAATAAGCAGAAAGTAGATCTCTACTTTTCAAAAAGGACAGGTGAGAACCATGAACATTCAGTTGGAGAGACCCAGAAGACCATTTCGAATACCATCTGGAAACATAAATGGGCACTGTCATCTATTTTTATGCTGATTTCATGATTAAGATTTTAAATTAATTCTGCTTTCTTGTAAATTTTAATATGTGCACCAAATCTTAAAACTACATATGTGGTTTTATCCTGTTTCTATCACACCGTTATTCTGAGTTAGCCTGTTACCTACATGTTTTTTTCACGCGTGCGCTTGTGAGTTCTGTCATTCACTGCTCTGTGAGCCTCCCCAAGCACCCTTCCACTTTCATGTTGCTGTGAGGGAGAGTCCAGGCCATGAATCCTCACTTTGTGGCACTGAGGAAGCATTTAGCAGATCCCGAGAGAAGGGCTGAGTGGCAGCATATTTTAGGCAGAGGAGCTTTGGATATCTTTTCTTCTTTTAAGGGTTCTCTGCCCTGTTTCAGTCTAAGCAGAGCTCGTTGCCTTCCTACTATTGCCGGCAGTGTAACTATTGTCAGGAACAGCCATGCCTTTCCTGGAGTCGCAGAAAGAGCTATGTGTCTTCAATTGTATTAGGACTTCTAGGTTTTATTCTGGTTCATTTTTGATATACTATTCTCTGTTTTAACACACTTCTGGTAAAATAACTACTTGCCAAACCTGTTATCCTTATTGTCAACGTTATACTCTTCCTCAAGGGAACTTCAATATTTTCTAAAAGAAAGAAATGAGCAAGTCATAAGTGGGGCTGGCATTCATAAAAATAGAATTGACAACAAGATCTTGGGTAATTATCCATGCTAGAGAGGCTAGAGGAAACTACTCAAATACTAACAAAATTAGCCATAGATTTGTGGAAAGTGTAGGAGCCAAAGACCTTTGGGTTTGTTTGTTATCTGGTTTGGTAGTGTGATTTCTGCCAGGCACAGCTCCTGATAGACTCATTTGGCTATGGAGTCCTGCATCAGGATGCTGGGAAAAGTGCTTTAAAACTGATACAAACTACATCTTAAAACAACTACAGCAGTGTCCTACTTTCTCATAATAATTATTTATAAAGTGATTCGAGCACCAAAATAAGTGCTTAGTCCAATGAAAATATCAGCCAGATTGTCTATTTATGACAACCAGTGAACAGGTATTCTCATTTTCTGCATCATTTTTGGTAATACATTTAAGAGCTATATGGGAAAACTTGAAAGAATGATAAAGTTGACCTTTAGAATTGCTTCTTGGTCTTATTAGGCCGACCTAATACCCCGTCCGACCTTTGACACAGTCTACTAATGTGCCATTCTCTAAAACACTGCAGAGAGTCCTTCTTGACCTCAGTATCTCAGAGTAGGTATGAGCTTCCCTCTTTCACAGTGGGAGCAACTTTCTGTAGATCTGGCTAAGTGAACTCCGATGTTGGTTGTTGTACAGCTGAAGATCATCTGTGGTGTGAAGAAGAAAAGCAACTTGGGAAACTGAAATTGGCAGAGAATCCTCAGCTCTTGAACCAGGAACACTTTATTCAATGTTTTCTCCTTCAAGATCTGTTTTATTCTTTTTTATTTTTATACTTTTTTAATGCTAATAATTTTTATTTTTTTTTTCAAATTTTCATGCTTAAGACATGTTTTAAAAATCAATAAGTTGAATTGAATCGCATCTCATTTCATGCTAAGCGTGCTTGTCATGTTCTGTTCCTGGCACTCAGCACAGAGCCCGTCCCTTGTGTACATCTTCACAGCAATCCTGGCTCTGACCACACTGAGTGAAGATGTGGGTGGGATGAGAACAGAAGGATAACAGAAAGCAAGGGCTTGTCTAATATTCTAATTGGCTGGCAGCGGTGGCCTTTCTATATTTTTATTTACCCTTTTGGGTAATTGTGCAAATAATAAATGCTACATAATGTAAGGCTGCCATGGTTACTTTTCTCAATGCTAAGGCAAAATACCCAACACTCAAGGTTAAGGGAAGAGAAATCATTTTGGCTCAATGTTGTAGAGGCTTCAGACCATACTCAGCTGGCTCGAAGGTGGGGTGGTGTGGCAGAGGGCACAGGGAAGGAAGAAATGGCCACGGCAGAAAGAAGACAGCCAAGCAATGAAGTAGCTAAGAGGCATGACCAAGTGACTCGAGCAGCTTCTTCTCCTCCCTTTTTTTATTCTGTTTGGCTACAGGGTTGGAGGTGGGTACCAAATAATTCAGTGGGCTGATTAATAATCACGTATCCTTAATTCCAGCATCACACGTTCTAGATCCAGCCACATCAGCGAAAGCCCCCACCTATATGTGTATGGGGCTTAGGGGAAGGCCTAGATAGAAGCAATAGCAGATGCCATGCTTAATAACTAATAACATAATCAAGAACAAACTGGATCTGACTCACATGTGAAAACATAGTTTATCTCCCTGGGGTAAGAAACTGAAAGCGTAAGTAGGTAAGATCCAAAAGGTACAATAGATACTGTGAAAGGGAAAGAAACTGCTCAAAAGGAAAGAACAATTGGGATGAGGAAAAGGAGAAAAGAAGGAAGAAAAAAGAAATACACACACACACACACACACACACATACACACACACAGGATAAGTTAATTGTACTACTAATTTCTATTAGTTTACTGAAAGGAACAGTTAGTCCTTACATTGTTTAATCAGTTCTACATGCCTACATCTGGTAATCTGACCAACTACTTCAAAATAACAATATGAAATATAATAGCCATTGTTAAATTCTAATCTTGTTTTGAAACTGTATCATTTTATTGTTTCTAAATTTTCTTCAAAATATAAAAGGAGCAAATTGTATAATATTGGTGTTTATATCTCTATAGTGGATGAATTAAACATTTATGAAGTTTTATGAGATTGCCATTTCGTGAATGGCTCTCAATAGCAGCGTTCACTATATTCAGAAAAAATGATAGAACGTTTCCATATGCCCATCTATATCCAGAAGTGTGTTTCTGTATTTTTATCTTCATATATCTATCGATGAAGGGTCTATAAGATTCTTGCAGATAAAAAAATAACAATAAATGTTTAATTAATATGTATGCTTAGTTACTGTTAATTTTAAGTTTACCTTATCTAAAAAGAAGTTTGTATATTTAATTATATGGCTCAACAGAGTCTTAAACAAAGGGTATAATACAATTTTTATCATAATCATGCATCATGGCTATGCTTACTTAAAGAAATTCAAGAAATGCAAAGAAATACTCAAAGAAATTTTACCTGAACCTTCAATGCTTGTAATGTATATATTTTTGGCTATCTTCTCTTCCATAGGGCATTTCATCAGGTTAAAGGAATGCATGAAGAGGAAAAGCTATTTTTAATGTATGTAAGAAATGCTTTTTATTTCTTATCCACAAACACATAAACAATGAAGTAATTACTCCCACTGCAATGCAAGCTTAGAATTTTAAAAACAGTAATTATGTGTTTTCATTGGTTTGCTGTTTTGTTACTTATAAATCCATCCAGCTGGCAGAGCAAGTAATAGCATTGGTATACTAGCCATGTATACCATGTAAACATTTCTTTCTTAAATATTCAGTAAATTTACAAGTGAAATCATTTTGAACTTAGTTTTTTCTTTTTTAGGGACCTGTTAGTTACTTAAATCCTATATAATGTGTATAGACACTGAGGAATTCTCTCCTGTGTCTTAGAAACTAGTCGCTCATTGCATTTAAATTATCAGAACTGTATTAATAAAGTAGTCAATAATGTTATTGTGTTAATACTTACAGTCGCAAAACTACTCTTTATAATATTGCTGATCAAATACTATCAAGTTTCTGGTCTGCTAATAACAGGTTATAGCTAAAAATCTCCTAGACATAGACTGTATTTGAAAAGAGTACTTATGAAAATTCAAAGACAAGACTGGATAGAAAAACAGGATAGGAAGGGGTTGGAAGTCTGGTCCTACAGCTACAACACAGTTCACCTGACAGCAAGATTGTCGTGTGTTGTTTAACTCAGCTTCTTTTATCTTACACTGCATACTCTGCTTTCAACAAAAATTATGAGACACATCAAATAGTGGGGAAGTCATATTCTGAAGGCATAAAGCAATCATCAGAACAAGGCTGGGATGTGACCCAGATATTATAACTATTAGATAAGGAATGGGCCTTTGTTCCTACTTTCCTCCACCACCGAGCATTTTTTTAGACGTTCTTTAAATACTCACATTTACAGCCTCAACTTTGGGTGAAATACCAAGAAAGGGACAAGTGGATATTTAAATCACATATTGATGTGATAGTAGCATTTTCCTAAAGTAATTACACATTGTACCTAGTACTGAAATATATGTTTGTGTGCATTTATCTGTTTTCTCAAATGTACTGGAGAAGAGGCGAAAAGACTGATTGTATCTAGATGTCCCCAAAAAGCCACACATGAGTAGAGGTGGGGCTTTTGGGTGGTGGCTACATTTAGATGTGTGATCCTGGATTACAGTGTATAGTATTAGTATTAAGAGGAAGTGCTAGCTAAGTTACTCTATCATATTTTGGATGGAGATAATGGAGCCTCACCTGGGTGTGGGTGGAGCCTCACCTGGGTGTGGGTGGCACTGATAAATATGCTTCTGGACTGTGTGGAATATTCAGGAAGGGAAAGAAAACAGGCTCATCGTTGCTGCGGCCAGCCAGCTTTGCAATGAAAACTTTCTTCTCTGGGACGCCCCTCTGCTATGCCAGCCTGACTTGGAGCCAGCTGGCAGTGGGCCGCAATGAGAAAGGTAACTAAGGCAGATGGTTTTATTTTCACTTGTGTCTATAGCATTTCATGTTTGCTTTTTTTCATTTTGATTGTGTGTTTGGAGGCTTTCTTCTATTGATGAATGTAGTGATGTACTGATATATAAATTTTTCTTTTCAGTGAAATAGCTCATTTGGGGAGAACTTCATGGTAACTATTTCCCTAAGGGGAGAGTTGACCTTACATTGCTCTATGTATTTCCTTTCTGATACTGAAACCATCACATTGCGATAATTAGCAGAATATGTCTTCTCTTTTGCTGTAGTATATAGTATTAAAAGCTAGGTCTCAGAAACTAGTTTCATTTGCTATCTGAATATGTGACACAGAACTGGAATATAGCCGAAGTTTACAACTTACTTTTTCTGAGTATTTGAAAAATATTCAAATGTATTTCTTTCAAAATCATCCTAGAACTTAAAGCCAAAATCTGACAATGTTGAAAAAGAATACGTTGGGCTGGCGAGATAGCTCAGTGGACCAAGTACCTACTTTGGCAAGGACAGGTTTCAGGGTTCAATCCCTGGTTCTGCATGCCACATAAGTTCTGTCTCTCAGGGTACACTGAGCTGAGGACCGGGTCCTGGTATGGCGGCACACACCTGTAATCCCAGCAATGGGAAAGCTGAAAACAAGAAGATCACTACAAATAGAGCTGCGGAGTGAGACCCTGTACCAAATACATAAATGAAAATAAATAAATAGCTAAAAAGAAAAGAATACTTTCACCATATTTAATAGAAGGATATTCTTATGAATCCAAGAAATTTTGGTAAGAATCAAACACCCATAAATATGGAAACATCCGTAAATACTTGTAAATTATACTTTTCTATAGATTTGTAGTAAAGCCAAAGATATGTACTAGTAGTGGAAGAAGAATATAGACCCAGGGTTAAGAAATTTTAGAGATATACTATATTTTAAGCGCTATATAGCTTGTGGTAATAGCCTAGAAGGGCCTGTGATAACGCTCGTAATGTCTGGGAATTTGTCAGCAAATGTAAGTCCCTTTGAAGGAAAAAAAAGACCAAACACAAAATACCCCCATGTATTTATATAGCTGATTTTCAAGTGTATTGTAATACACAGAGGAAAGTATAATCTTAAGGTCAGAAATGATTGTAGTAATTCAATTCAACCGAATGTGAATTAATTTCAGTACATTTACACAGATAGCCTAAGAAACAAACAGGTATAAAATGTAATATTTCATGATACCTAAAACTTCTTCCTAAGGGGAGAGGGTGATATCTCAGTGGGCTAAACACCCGCTAAGGCAAGCATGGGGCCTGGGTTTGATCCCTGGAACCACATGCCACACCAGCTCCACCCCCGAGACACATTGACTGGCGCCTGAGTCTTGGAGTGGTGGTGTATTCTCATAATCCCCACACTGGGAAGGCAGAAAACAGGAGGATCTCTGAGTCTAAGGGAGGCACTGTTCCAAAGTATCTAAATATAAATAAAACAAAATAAAATGTTTTCCTAGGTATTTTGTCTCTTTATTTATTATATTATGATCACTATAACTTCACCAAAAGCATATTTGATGCTTTTTCATATTTTTATTTTAAAATTATACACTTTAACTTTTAGCATGAACAATAGTTTCTAATCTAAGTTCACAATACCGATGTGCTTTTCTTTAATAAATTGATATTGAATTTACTCAGATTAAATGTACTCAGATTGATAAATTGTTAAGGCTTAGGAATAAAGGGGAAGCTTGATTTTATGAGTGAGATTTAAAGAGAAAGGAATGTATTTTCAGTCAGCTCGCTGACCACCAGAGGGTCTAGGTTGGGAAGGAAATGAACTTAACTCTCTTTGAGATGGAGGATTTACCTGTAATCCTGCCTACATTAATCAAGCTATTCAGTAAACTGTATTGTACAGCCATACGGAGAAGGAATACTACTTTTGAAGAAAATGTTAGGCATCCCACCCAGGAACATGTCTCAAGTTAGTTAAAGATTCATTGCTGATTTTAATTAGTTCTATGTAAAACTGAAAATAGCTGTGATGTCAGTAGATAGTAGCTTCACCAGAATTTGTGGCATCAGGGATTGATATTCTAAATAGATATCAATCACCTTAAAAGCACCTAAATGAGTCAGTAACCCAGCCCCCAACAGGAAGAGACACTGTTCCCTGTTCAAGCCTGCTTGCTACATGACTCCCTCCCCCATTCGGTGTTGGCTTTAATCAGTTTCACCCGAGCAATGGTACTTGTAACCTCATTGGTTGACCATAGTTTTGTCCCACCTCATGCCCACCTAAGCGAGTTTCCATGGTTTCCACCTTAGTCTCGCCCGACCACAAGGTTTTGCACTATAAAATCCCTGGAAGAGACAGCTTCCAGGGAACACCCACTCGGGACACCCCTCCTGTGCCTCTCAGACAGGAGCTTTCTTTCCCTCAATAAATAAGTTTTGCTCATTATCTCTGCTGGTTCCTAAAATTCATTCTTTGGTTTTAGAGAACACACACTCATCCCAGGTTCTTTTCAGGTTAGGGAGATCAGTTCTCCCTGTATCAGTTGGAGGTTCCCTATTGGAGGTCATTCACTTCAGATCAGTTTTTTCTTTCTGCAATACTACCCTCATTTTAAAGTTTAGGAAACTTTAACTGAGGAAAGTTGGGAGACAAATGTAACCATTTTCCACTTTGTGCATATAAATGTTCCTCGAGCACACTGGTGACATGATAATTCATTGAACTCATTATTGTATTATCAGTTTGTTGCTGAGCTACACTCTTATGAGAGCCACGGGCCCTGCATAGAAGCCTATAATTGTGTGTAGTGTCTATTAGTGTCTCAGGGACACCAAGCACATATTCTTGAAATTTAAATGTTTTGCTCTGTATACAGAGTAATATCCTAACCTTAGTTTAAAAAAAGATAGGAAAGAACTTCCATCAAAAAATCAACAGCAAGCTCAAATGTCATCAATTTCTCCAGGAAGAGCCACACCATCTTATGCCAAGAAAATTCTGTAAACTATGCACAAAGGAAATGTTACTAATAATGAGACTGTAGACACAAACCTAAGTATTTGCTAAATATATTGCATTGAGATCTTTGGTTTTAATTACATTTTATAACCACTCTTATAACTACCTAGTATAATAATAGAAATAATATTTTCTAAAAATATTGCTTAGTTTTCAAAATTGATCTCTCCAGAAATATATTTGTGTTACATGAAAAAGACCATTCCTGCACCCATATTTTCTTTTATATTATGGCCTGCTCAGCCGGCCCTGGGGGTGGGGCTGGCGCAGCATGTGGTGCAGGCACAGGGGATTGGACACTGTCCCTGCAGTTACCTCAGCTTTCTTAAGCAGGCACTTTAGACCTCTGAGCCATCTCGCTAGCCTCCCATATTTTCTTGATTTAGGTACTTGTATTCTGCATCTCTACATTTCATTATTTTCTTTTCTGTCTGATATCTTGATAGTTTGTTCAGTGGTGCTTGTTTACTGGGCTTTTGTTCTTTCTCTGGACACAAGCAACATCTTTACTGATCCAATCAGAGTAATGCGAATGGTATCTTGGAGGACGAGTGACATTCAGGGCTTCAGAAATTCCAAGTCCTCTGAATTTTTTGTTCCAGGGGCCTCAAAAGACGTTCTAAAGATTTGTTCAGTGCTTAGAAAACAAGTTCTTTGGTTTTTCATAAAAGCTCATTTCTCAAAACTTCCTTAAATGTTTTCTCTTTTAAACAAATGTGGGATGTCCCCAAGTAAAAGCCAGCTGCCTCTGTGGCTTGGTGTGAAGTTATCCAGACAGCTTCTGTGCTCAGAGCAGGAGGGCCCCTCTGACAACTCGTGTAGCCTGGAGGGCCCCTCCGGAGCTCTGCAATGAAAGCTGGACTGTGCAGTCCCAAACTTCAAGAAGGAAAATGTTAAGAGCAGGTATGAGTGGCCCAGCATCATTATCACATTTTGATTTCCTGCATTACGAAATAAACATGAAAAATTAAATATTTTTGAGGAAACAATCAATGAAAGAAAAATATACCAGGCGTTGATGACTTCTGTGGGGTTCAGTGCTTCCTGTCCCATGCTCCCCTGTGCTTTGACTTAGTGACCCAGGGTTATAGGATGTTACAGCACAGGTTCTCTTATGTCCTGATTCTTCACTGACCTTCAGGGGTTAGGGCCAAAATATTGGCTATCCTTGTAGCCCTTCATTTTGTCTAATTTTTGGTCTATAAACTTACATTCTTAACCCTCCAAAAGAGAAGCTTAGTGATATTATTACTCTATAACATAGTACTTGAGCTTAACATCCCTGTCTTTCTGAGCATCAAATGTTTGATACTCAGATTCCAATTTCTTCAGCCTTTCACTGTGGACTCAGAGCGACATCTCTCTAGGAAGCTCCCAGGCGTTCAGTGTTAGACTGGTGCCTCATCCCTGATCCCTGTTATCTTCGGGCTCCCCAGCTTGCGGAAGACCCTTGTGGAGAACCTACGGCTGCTCTGGTACCCAACCTAATAACCCCTTGTATCATCCCACATGTTCAGAAAAACAACCACACAAACAAAACAAACCTATCTCTTGCTTCCTTAGTCCTTGTCCTGAGAGGTAATCAGAGTTGATTTTCTGTTTATTCTTCTAGACAAAAATAAAAACATACTACCTTGTGCATTCATATCTTTTTATTTATACAAGGTCATGCACATACCTTTTCTTATGTTTATTTATTTTTTTAGTTAATGACATTTGAAACTCTTATGTCACAAATAGTTCTATTTTTACCTTTATTTATTTAAATTTTAATTCAACTTTTATTATTAGTTGTGATCCTAGATTTCTATCATACAATAAAGAAAGCTGTGATTGTATTCATGTATGTATGTGTGTGTGTATATTTATATAGATATCCAATGAAAATGTGAAATTTTATATATTTAATTGCTAGTTCTAGGAGTGTTAGCATTTATACTCTGGATAAATACTGCTGATGTGTTTTGTATCTATGTTGTTCCAATTTTGTCCTCAAAGTATACAGTGATAACTAATCTTCCAGTGTGCTTTGTGTCAGGCTCTTGCTGTTTTCTCTATCGAGCATTCATTCACCCACTCAATCCTTATGTGGTACCTATGAATTGGATACTGGTTATTACCCACATTTTATACATAAGGAACTGAGGTGTGGGTGAGTGGGTAAGTCACCTGCTCACAGATACAGGGCTGATAAACATCCCAGCTAGAGTCAGAGCACAAGTGCCTAAGGTCCAGTAGTTGCACTCCTAGACAATCAGCAGGTTGTTTACTAGTACTCAGAAGAATAGGCATCAACTTTTAGATTCTAATCAGCGTGGGAAGGAAAGGCAACAGATCAACCGGAGCTCTTTCCTCACTACATAAAACTTACTGTATCTTCATGTTCTGTTTATCACATCAAGTTCTCTCCCAACAAACTACTTTTCTCATATCCTTGTATAGTATTATATCTCATTGCTTAAATTTTAGTAATTTTAAATGTAGAATTAATGGTGATACTTCTTTTATAAGTTGAAATACATTTTCCAGAAAGAAATCTTAAGTCTCATATTCTGCAATGCATTTTTATTGGATGAAAATTAATTTTTATTTCAATTGTTCAAATTGAAGAATCTTTTTTAAAGTTTGAAATAATTGTTATTGTTGCAAGAAATCTAAAGAGGGAGGAATCATTTCTGGCTTGTGTAATTAAATAGAAATTTATAAGAGTCCTTAAGGACAGATAAGACTTTTATAAATTAAGGATAATTGAGAAAAGGAAGTTAGATTTTGTTTCTTAAAGGCTACAAATACACTGAAAATGACACAGGAAATCTGTCTTAGCATAACGGGGTAAAAATCAAGAAACTGACCTATAGTTGCTTTTTCTGTGCCTATAGTTGCTTTTTCTGTGTGCATAACCAGTTGAACATAGAAATTAGTCAAAGACGGCAGGAAAACCTTCACGTTCTTTGCTTCTGAGCTTGGTCTGTTGAAATACAGTTTCCACCCAAATCAACTTTCCACTAAGAATAGAGGAGATTGTTCTACTTAAAATGAAAATTTCCCTGTAAAAATGCCAATACTTGAATAAGGAAACTTCAGTATCTTTATCAGTTTATGGACAAACAGGGAACATTAACAAAGTCATTTGGAGTTTTTTTTTTTTTTTTCTGCTCCATCTATTGATTTCAGGATTCATGGCTGGTTCCTGGTAAGCTTCTTTCTATCTTATCTGAAAATTAATAAATAAAAGAAGATTAGGAAGCCATTATTTGTTTGATTAATTTGTAGGAGCCCCACTGCTAGAACATTGAGGGCAAATGTTGGTAAGGGGAAAAAATGACTTTGTGCGTGTGGGGCTTCCTGCTGTTTCCTTTTGCCAGTTGTATTTTATGGGAAAAAAAAAATCACATGGAGAAAATGCTTGGCAGTAAGAAAGCAGCAGGCCATGAGGAAAGGAGCTGGTTGAATTCTAAAAATGCTTAGGATTTTAGC
>PVJA010011748.1:42911-54032 GCA_004027025.1 Myocastor coypus | reverse complement strand
ATTTAATGTATTTTTCCCTGAAAAGGGGGCTGAACTGTACTCTTTAGCATATAAATCATTATTTAATACATCTGAAGACCAGGGTCCCGAGGAGGTTTCAGGAGCAACATGTCTGTTACAACGGCTTCCCTGACCTCTGTGTAGCTCACAGGTTAGGGCTGGCATCAGGCTCAGTTGGGAAGTAGGACATCTGTCCCTGTATTTTCTTGACTTTTTCAAAGCCTTGGCCTTCTGGGATGCAGGCCTCTGGAAAGGATGAGGAACTGAACGGTTCCCAAATGGAGCACAGAAGGAAGCCTAGAAAGCATGTGGGAGGCTGTCCTCAGGGTGTTTCCTTTTATCAATTTCATTTACTTAGTCCCAGACTCTTTTCCGAAGACAAGAGATGAGAAAATCATCATGTGGTAAAAGAACCTTTAACTTCTGGAAATCTAAACTAAAATAATATTATTTGGATCTCAAAAGTCAGCCTTTACTAAATCAGAGGATTATACAGTAGGTTGGGGTGCAGGGCCAGCAGTGAGAGAGTGCAGAACTTCACTGCTCTGAAAAGCACTCGCTCCTTCTCACAGGTGGTCAGAACGGCTTCAACATTCCCCAGGTCACGCCCTGCCCAGAAGTGGGCGAGTACCTGAAGATGTCTCCGGAAGACCTGCACTCTTTGGACTCCAGGAGAATCCAAGGCTGTGCTCGTAGACTTCTTTGTGACGCATATATGTGCATGTACCAGAGTCCAACCATGAGCTTGTACAAGTAGCTGGGCCATCCTGAGAGGTGAAGAGGCTGAACACAAGATCTCAGTGCTGTGTTTTTCCAGAGCTGGTGGTTCTGGTTCACGCCCATTGCCGGCAATGGGTGTCTGTGTGGTGGCGATTCCCAAGGGGACTCCTGTGCTTCACAACCAACTGCTTATGTGTTACTGAAGTATTTAATAAGAAGCATTTTACACTTTAGAGAGTATGTTTGTGTTTGTTTTATAAGAAGTCTAAATGAAGTTATTAATACCTAAAGCTTTAAGTTAACTGCATTGATTATATGATATTTTTTAGAAGCATACAATTTTAATTGTGACAGTGTAAAATCTCTTTTAGTCCATTGACAATATAAATAAATGTTTCTTCTTTCTGGACCAAGGATATGAAATAATTTTTCCTTTGTAGCTAACAGGTGCCATGAGGAAGACATAATTTGGTTTTGTTAGGAGTCTACTGTCCTGCCAGCTGTTAACAGCTGTGCCGTGTGTGCCTGGTTAATTCCTTCTCTCTGCTGCTGATTCCTGCATGTCTGCAACCTGCTGAGCTTCTGTGTTTCTGCATTAGTGCTCAGAAAAATACCACAATTCCCTTAATGGTGTTGTTTTCTATTTGTTCCAGTTTTGAGATAAATGAGTGATTCTGTTATAAAATGTCCATTTTTAATGTACTTTTCCTGGAGGATTGGGATAATCAGCAATTGAAGCTCTTTGGCCATTGTAACTGTCAACTAACAGGATGTTTTTACACACTTTTATGTGACAAGGCACAGTAAATTTTATGAAAGATTGAAATAATAAGTAAATAATTCATACACAAATACACAGTCCATGAGAAAATCCAACATCTACAATTATTCCTTAATATTTCCCTGAAAAGATGTATTAAATATTTTAAATAAATCTCTTTTATTTTGAGTAAGGCGGTTATTTTAAGTTTGATCCATCAACCAGTTCACTCAGTAAATTCAGTTTGGTTTTGCGTGAGCTAACGATGGTCCAAATCGTTTCTTCTTGAACTGTTCATAGCAACTTCATCCTCCGTTTGATTAAAGAAGTAGAAAATGGATGTGTTCTTAGATATATCCATAGTGTGCGTTTGGACCACAGCGAGTGTTATAGAGTAGAATCATAGAGTATAAGTGTCAGTGCTGTGGACTGTGTATTCCTTGAGTATTGTTCTGTGATATCCTTGTGTCTTTGGAATATGACTTTCTAACCCTGCAGAAAGACAGAAAAGATGTCATATGTGCGATAGCATATGACTATAAAAACTGGAAAAAGACTTTATCAACCCTGCAGCTATTTTTTTTAAAGATACCTGGCTTTATTATTCCATTTTTCTAATATTTATTAGTTTTTAAGTCATAATAAAATACAAAATTTGTCATCTTATAACCTTTTCATTTTTTGAAGTGGACAAGTAGGTATTTTTTTTTTTTAAACTAGATTTTGTACTGCTTATGTTGGGCTATGAGATGATAACTAGATGAGGGGCAGGCTGAGAGCTCACTTTGGGGCAGGCCCTGTCCCTTCTCCTAGGGACAGACGGCATGGCATGCAGTGTCTGAGTTCCACTCTAGCTCTGACCATCTGTGAAGTCCAATCAGTGCACTGCTGACAGGTGTTGGATGAAGCACAGATTCGCGAGAACCAGGGAGACTCCAGCGGGTTAGCTGGGGAGTGACTAGACATCTGCATCTGGGTAAGGCTAGAGAGACAGAAGACAGTTCTTTCTCTGTAGAAAGGGAAACAAAATGCAAGGTGGGAAGAAGATTCCTGGCCAGCTGCATGCTGGAGACTTGCTTAGAAGCTGGTTTGTAAGTGGGCGGGGCCTCATCCCAAAGTGGAGCTCAACACTTGCTCCAGGTGGAGCTCATTGCTAGGGAAGGGAGCACGTGGAAAGGGGGACCTATGCCCTTGCCCTGCTCCGGAGATCCAGCAGGATGTACAGAAAAGCCTCTAATGTCACCTGTCCCTTTATGCTCTGAGAAGTACCTCCTTCTTCCCCAGGTCCTGGGGTGGCCAGGTGACATGGTCAGGCCTGGGCTGCATGCGTGGGTGGCCCGTGTACTTCCTGAGCTAGTTAGCTTTCAGTTTTATATTTCCTCTGGTATTCTGTTTGCTTTGAAATGTTTTGATTATCATTTTTCCTCACTATATTTACATTCAAGATTATAATTTAGAATCATCTTTCTGTCATGGTTCATGCTTCAAAGCTACAAATACCAATATAGCAATTGGGTTCCTCCACCTCCAGGTAACTACATGTGTGTGTATTGTGTGTTTCTGTGTAGAAGAACAGGTTGTGGGGGAGAGACAGATGGAACCAAAAATAGAACTGTGTTATTGATGCTAAACGTGGCCTGTCCTGCACTAACAGCTTCATAAGGGAGTCTGACTCCAGCCATAAAAGAATGTTTACTGAGACTGGGAAAATATAATGGAAACCAAGGGAAACGGTTTAAAAATTAGCATAATAGCTGCAGTTGCTAAGGTTTTTCTGTTTAGAACATTTCATAATTTTTATAATTTATATTTGCCAAATGCCTTGTGGATGATCAGGCTCTTACTGTCCCTTGATTCATTTATTCTCCCACATACAATCACTTGTGGACGAAGGGAGGAGACAGGAATTCGTCTTGTGGCACTTAGGCTGTCCTCCAAGTGTGTTTGTCTGAATGTGGCATCTTCATAGACTCTATAGAGTTGGTGCCCTGCTCAGCCGAGTCTCACTGTACCACGAGATAATTCTGCCCCTTTTTGGGTGATGTAGACGGAGCTGTGCGTGGACATGGGTGTCCAACCTTCATGAGCAGCTGCCAGCAAGTGCTACTGGACATTGATTAGGTATCTAGGGTTGCGTCACAGGCCCCGAGACGTGGGAGGCAGCATGGGGTTGCAGGAGAGGATGGAGCACAAGGGAGCTAGAGCCTTTCTCTGTTACCTGTTCTGTTGTTAGACAGCTTGATTACTTGGGCTTTCATGTCTTCTTTTATATCCTGAGGGGATTAGACTGTTGGATTTTATAGGGAGAAAAAGTACCAAATTCTTTTGTACTTTTTCCTCCTATAAAAAGTACCCAGCCATGGTCCTGGGCCGTGGCTGCTGGACCTGACCCACACAAGAGGCTGAAAATGTGCTAGTCAGACACTCACCTTCTGAACCTGATGACCAACCACGGTGGAAGTCACTGAAGCAAGCACTTGAGAGGTCCCTTCTTTTGCAGTCATATACTGCCGGCATGTTAACTATTCCACATAAATGTGAGTAATTGGGTATTCATCGTGTTGTTATCTGTGTTTGTATATAAACTTCTGTAAGAAATGCATTTCAGGCTGTGTGCCTCAACCCACAATTTCCTGAAAGCTTTAGCAGCTTTTGGAACATAAATGAGTCTTAAGAGGATATTTGATACAGGGGTTTTCCTTAGGGGAAATTGGGCCTCTGGAAGCCAAAGAAATAGAAAACCATAATTCTCACGCAAGGAAAAAATACGTACAATTTCTTACTATCCGCTGCATTATGAAAAATACAGAATCTGTGGTAAGTTAGTTTCTAGAGTGACAGGCCATCTTACCATGAATTAAGATGCCCTTGGTAAACTGGGCGTGGTGGCACACGCCTGTAATCCCAGCACTTGGGAGGCCGAGGCAGAAGGATCGGTGTGATTTCGAGACCCAGCCTGGGCTACAAAAGTGAGCTGAAGGCCAGCCTGAACTGCATAGCGAGATCCTGTCTCAAAAAGACAAAAAGACAAAGCTACTTCCCTAGGGAGTGGTGATAGAAACACCATCCCAGTTCTTCATCAGTGGACAGAGTCCTTGAATTCCCTAAAGCAGGTGGGGCATGCGGCCCTTACCTCGAGAAGTGCCAGTGTGGAGGCAGGGCTTCTGTGCTCCTGGGCTTGTCCCTCTTGTCCCTGATGAGGGCTTCAGAGAAAGAGGTTCCCCAGGGCGTTGGCTTTGCTGTTATCTCTGCTTTCAGATGTCTTATTGGGAGGAAGAGATAGGAGGGTGGGTGAAACTCTTCATCTTAGAATAAATCCATGAACAGATGAAGGCTTTCTCGAGTCAGGAGGCAGTGACAGGAAGCAGAGCGTGGCAGAGGTGGCCTGGAGTGGTGAGGAAGTGAAGGCGGATAGTGAAGGGTCATGCTCACGGCCGGTGGCATGTGAAGGGCTCCCGATTTCTCGGCTGAGGCCACACATTCTTGTAACCATATTTTAAAGTCTTCTTCTTTCCTAACCATTCAGGGAGGAGGGCTCAGGAGGGAGGGGTTATCTTTCTAAGTACCATAGCTGCAGATAGAATTCTCCAGGGCTTTTAAATCTTGTTCACTTTCACTTTTTATTTATTCTCGAGGGATTATACTGGAGACTCACCTGTGTTTGGCTTTGTAGTATTAAACGGCCCTGTTCTATGGAATTTTAACTCCACAAAGTCTTAGCATCCTACCATAAATACTCACAAGAAAAGATCCTGTTGGTACTTTGCAGGTTGTGGTGGTTTTTGGTAGGCAGAGGAGCACATTTTATACTGCATTTCCTTTTCTGGTGTCCTGTTGAGCACTTGTAATTTATTAATTTATTTATTTATTTTCCCTGAAGAACATCTTACGAAAACATTCATTAAGAGCACCACCACATAAAATACCCCTTTATTATCAGATTGCTCTGATTTAGCCTTAATTTTGTTAAACTTTTTAGAGATGGAAGTGCTGCTGTGGAAAGAAATGTACTATATAATATTTCTGTATCATTAAAATGAAATTTTTATGGTTCCTTTTCCTTGGTTTCTTTGGGGAAGGGTCTTGGGCTACAGGAAAGTTGGAACTCAGTCTCTCCAACTTCTGTCACATTTGCTGTGCGGCCAGTATGGAAGATCCCCATGGCAAGTGCCATAGCTGGCACATCTGTCCGTGTTAAGCCTCCTGAAGCCTCCCCCATCCGTGCAGTTCCTTAAGCAAACCCCACACCCTATCCCACTCTTGGAGGTGCACCAGAGCTTCCTGCCACCATGTGGTTTCTGTCTAGTGATGTTTCCCTTTCTAATCACAGTACCATCCTCAGCCTCTAACCTCCCGGCAGGTGCCCATAGCCCACCCCTCCAGGCATACCACTGTGCTGTTTGCTCACTCCTGCCTCAGTTACTCTTGTCTCCTGGCTGGCACAAAATACCAACACCCAACATTAGGGATGGACAGGTTTATTTAGCTCAGGTCGTGGGGGGTTCAGTCCATACTCCGCCGGCTCCAAGGCACAGTGGCTCGTGGCACAGAGCAACTGTTCATGCTGCAGGAAAAGCAGTAAGCAAAGGGAAGGGCAGCAGCTCAGGCAGCTAGCTAGACTCTCCCCTCCTCACATGGTAATAATACAGATAGCCTGCCCCAAGGTGGGTACAGCACCTGCACCCACAGTAATCAATCAAACTCCAGAAGCCCCCCATGACTGCAAGAGGCTTTGGAGGGACAAGTAGACACAAAGCATAACTCAGAAGCTGTCTTCTGGCCATGTAGCTGCTGAGGAGGCAAGGAAGTGCTTTACTTTTCTGTCATACCCAGAGGGACAGTCACATGGGATTATAGAGACTGAAATGTACCTCAGTTTAAGGCAGAGAACAAATTTTCTCCAAGAATTACTTAGACGTTGGTTAAGTCAATTAGAATTCCAAGGTAGGAAAGCTAGAATGGTTTGAATTATAATATTGATATTTACAGTACATTCAAGAAGTTTTCTGTAGCTGGGAATGGTGAGGCATGCCTGTAATTACAATACTCTAGGAGGTTGAAGCAGGAGGATCCCAAATTGGAGTCAGCCTGGGAAACTTAATAAGATCCTGTGTAAAAATGGGTTTGGGGGCTGGGGTTGAGTTCAGTGTGAAGGTCCTGGGTTTAACTCCCTAGGACAGTTAGTCTCCACCGTACAAACAAATTCCATTCTGGGAGAATGTGTCTGAGTTTGATCCAACAAAGTGAGTCTTACATTGTGCAGAACGCTCAAATGTTCATAAGTTGGAGACTTGCAACAAAACACCAACGTTTTTGTTAAAAAGTCCAAAGCCAATAGCTCTGTGGACAGTCTACTGACCTCACTGACTGTTCTTGTCAGAGTCAATGGCTGGGCTTCTCTCTTAGAGCTTCCCTTCTGCCTCAGTGGGCTTGTTAATGTGGAAGTCTGTGCTGTGTCTCCCTGTGGGTCTGGACAGTCTAGTGAGAGCCAGTCCTTGCCACAGAGAGCTGTCTGCTCAGAGGCATCCACCCCACCCCTGTCCTCGCAAGCCTTCTGATGCACGCTGCCCCTCATCACGACCTGAGGGATGTGGGTGCACCGCCCAGAGTGTAGCTCTCCATCGTGACTGTGGGTGGACTCCACACAGGGAGACTTGGTGCTGAGCCCACCCCAGGCCTCCTATGGGAATCTAAAGATGGGGCCAGCATTCAGCACTTATCTTAGTAAACATGCTGCTCCAGATGGCTTCTATCCAAGCTGTTCCCACTGATGCAGTGTGCAGCCAGACTGGGAACCTTCACTAGAGGGATAAGGTTTCCTGGGGGAGACAGACCCTAGCTGTTATTCCCTGATGAATTGTCTGCTCTGTGAAAGGGCTTTGGCCATGGATGAGCACCAAGCCAGGGGCCGGCAAGCTTGTGAGCTGCTGGCCTGGGAATCGCCGCAGGCTGGGGCCAAGAGGAAGGTTGTGGATGCAGGCTGGGGCCAAGAGGAAGGTTGTGGATGCAGGCTGGGGGTTTCCCATTTGTGAGAGGGTTTAAATAAAGCTAGCCTTAATGGGGCACTGTAGAGATGTGTTATTATTGTTCAAGAAGTAGTTCAGAGTGTGTGTGGATTACAGATATCATAAATTTTAGATGTTGTTTTTTTTGAAAAAGCCCAGCAGGTTGCCAAGGGAAGCAGGTGGAAGAGCATTTGGGAAAGGATCATTTTTTGGCTGGCCCTTGGGGACGGTCAGGCCTGGTTGGTCACCCATATTGTCTACTGTTTTGTAGTACTGAATTTTATTGGAGGGAAATCATTTTTTTGGGGGGTATAGCAGTCTGGGGAACCAAAATTACACCGGTAGAAACTGGGTAATTCACTCTGCAGAGCAAAGCTCATTAGAAAACACAATGAAAATTGGCAAGTCTTTGGACCACCCTGCTTTTCTAAGAGCTTATGAAAACTCTTACATTTCAGACCTCAGTCGTGGTCCTCTCGGTAACACCCGGAACTGAATTGAATGTTACATTTTCCAAAGTGCATAGCTAAAGGTTGCATTGGGCTTGAAGAGCTGGCAATGAAGATGAGGCGATTTTGCTAGGCAGGGATGTTGTCTGGGGTCCACCCTTCCTGATCTTCTGAGGCCCTGAGTGCCACCTGTGGGGGCCAACCTGCAGGTTTGCTGGGGGGCAGGCATGTCTCACTGGCCGGAGGGCTGAATACAGGCAGGTCTTGAAACACAAACTGTTTCCACAAAGCTAAGCTATATGCTCTCATTGGTTACTGAGGGGTGTGTCGTGCGGAGAGCTGCTGCAGACCAGGCTGGTGAAACGGGAATGACATTTTTATTGAACGGTGTTGCACTGATTTGGCCCATCTCTGCACGCATTAGGCCATATGTGTTCTGCACACTGTCCGTGGCCATGGGGTGAGTGGCTGCAGAATGGACAGAGCGCGGCTTCAGTGTCTGCGCGGAGCCCTCGGGAGGCTTCCAGCACAGAGCTGGGGGCGTGCTGCCCATCATGTGGCATCCGGCCCTGGGGACATGGACGAGGCCTTCATTTGTGGCCTTTATGGATTTTGTGTGCCAGTAGCCATAGCACTGTGGATTGCATCTACCACAGGGATATCTGGGACGACAGCACAGTAGGATTAACGCATGAGAGTTTAGCATTAGCTCTGTACAGATGCCGCAGACAGGAATGCCTGAGTGCTGCCATCACCTGCACACCGCTGCCCGGGGACGGAGCCCCGCCCACCGCCGCCTCCTTTGCATCCATGGAACCCAGCCGCATCCACCCATCTGCATGCTGCTTGTGCTTCAGAAAAAGATCGAGACGGTTGTGACAGACCTGCACGACCTAAAACATTTTCTGTCTGCTTCTGTACAGAAAATGGTTGCTTACCCCTCTAGCATAGAGAATGGTCAAATGTAAAATAATTGGGAAATGGTGTTTCAAGTATTTATTAGTCTTGTTTTGGATATAACTTATGAATTCTAAATTCATACAATTTAACTTTAATGATGGATGTGTTCATGAAATGGCTTCTGACATTTCTGAAAATTTAACCACTGGCTCTCAGAAGCCCGGGAAACAGCCCTGATTTACCTTGGGCATCATTTCAAATGCACTGCACGCCGGGCCTTCGGGCCCTTCCTGTCGTCCTTTCCCCCGAAGCCTTACCCCTAACTGCTGGCTACTGTGGTCTCTGCACTAGAAGCCAGGACGGCCTCTGGTGGGTTCTGCTCCCTTAGCGCCTTGATCAGCGCCCAGCACAAAGTGAGGCAACCTACTAGCGGTATGAAGGTACGAACTTACTGCGCTTTATGAACAGAAGCGATGCTCTTATTCACTGTTGCTAACGTGGCCCGAATCAGATCACTCTCCCTATTTCTTTCGAGAAAGTACAAGAGGTTTCAGTCTCTAGCTCCCAAACAATGCCTTGTCTCAGAAGTGGAGACATCGGAGAACTTCCCATTGAGCGTTTATGATCTTAACTGAAGTCATGTGTAACGTGTTGTCACAGTGCCTGGCGCTCAGAAACCTCTCCAAGAGACGAGTTACGAGTCTAATCAACACGCCTCTTTCCACCCTTTTTCCTTCCCTGATCTTTTCTTCCGGCCTGTACTCAAATCTTTAACATTTAGGCCTTCTCCCTCCCGCAGCTTGTTCTTCTGTGTGCAGAAGTGCCATCTTCTGGTCGTTATGCATTATTGCAGTGTCCTAGATCTTGGCTCCCAAGTAGAGAAGCCAGACTGCAGGGTTGGGAAGCAAGTGATTTTTGAAAGCAAATTTTACAGGTAGATCTATACAGCAGACTACAAATCACGTGTAGCTGGGCTTATATGTCCTCCGTGTCATTTCAAGGCTGCTAGACAGCGCTGGCCATCTCTGCTTCTGCTTCTCTTAATTAGCTCTGCCCTTTCCGCGTCTGTGTTGGGCTTGCTGTACTTAATGGTATTTAAAATGAGTTAGCGCCATCTACTGGGTGAATGCAGAAAGGTCGGTTGTGAAGTCTGGCTTCTAAGGAGGAACTATTACAAATCTGAAGCTTTATGGGACCCTAGTAGGAACATAGTAAGATCCTGACATCACACACCTTATTGAGTGTGCATTTCTCGATGTAAGCTTAACTCGGCTGTGCTGACTTTCTTCCAGCATCCCAAGATGAAAAATCAAGATTTAGCTCAGCAACCATGCCTGGCCCGTGAGTGAGAATGCTCTGGGGCCTCCAGAAACTCATTCGGCCCAGTAACAAGCCAGGCATGTGAGTGGAACTTCATCCATCAGACAGGCCCAGTGTGGAAAACTGATGCAGAACTCCCTGCAGAAAGGCTAGAGATAAGACTCATCTAGCTGATGCAGGAGCAGAACATCTTGCCAGAGTGGCACAGCAGATTCACCTCCAAGAGCTGCAGCAGGAAGTAGTGGAGCTCAGAAGCTAGACCCAAGCCACATCCACCTGGACGAGTTTGGACTTCGTAGATCCTGATCAAGTGCTAAGGTAAGAAATCCACCAAAGCTCTACACCAAAGGTCAGAAGGCAGGGCTACACAAAATGACACAGAGAAGAAGCAAAATGTGCTCTGAGGCCCCAAGCCCACCTAGAACAAATATAGGAGACAATAGCACAGAAGAAATTGGAAACCACACACCTGAAATCTCTGAAATAATAGCATCTGAAGTAAAGAAACAACTATAGAAAGGTATAGAGGACATCAGATCAGAAATAACTTCTGAAGCAAAAAAGAAATAACACCTATAATAAAAGAAGTACTAACTTCTTCTAAAGAAGACGCTGATAAGAAGATAAAGGCAAGTGGAAAAATGATGGAATCCTTGAATGAGCAATGTAATAAAGTAATATAACATATGAAGCAAATTCAAAGTGCTATACAGGAACTTAAAACCTCAATCACAAGGTGGCAAAACCATTTCATTGAAAGTGAAAAATACTGCATAGCGAGACCCTGTCTCAAAAAAGACAAAAAAAAAAAAAAAAAAAAAAAAAAAAAAAAAAAAAAAAAAAAAAAAAAAAAAAAAAAAAAAAAAAAAAAAAAAAAAAAAAAAAAAAAAAAAAAAAAAAAAAAAAAAAAAAAAAAAAAAAAAAAAAAAAAAAAAAAAAAAAAAAAAAAAAAAAAAAAAAAAAAAAA